>CAUYPK010150546.1:0-53009 GCA_963574355.1 Loris lydekkerianus | reverse complement strand
AAACTGCCTCTACCTAGATACAGCCAATGTGGTACCATGCCACTGGCCCGACCCTGTCACTCACCTCTTCCCCCGCCTTCTTTCCCTGCCCCTTCTCCACAATAAAAAAATAAATAAATTCAAAAAAAAAAAAAAAAATAGCTGGGTGTTGTGGTGGGCACCTGTAGTCCCAGCTACTTGGGAGGCTGAGGCAGGAGAATTGCCTAAGCCTAAGAGCTGGAGGTTGCTGTGAGCTGTGACACCATGGGACTCTACTGAGGGTGATAAAGTGAGACTCTGTCTCTAAAAAAAAAAAAAAAAGAAAAGAAAAGAAAAGAAAAGAAAAAAGGTTCAAGATGATGGAGAGCTAGAAGTTCCACACCTTTTAGTTGGCAGGGAACATGATTAGGTCATATATATAATATGTTATGTATTAATGTGCACATTAAGAGGGAGTTGTCAGGAGCGATAATGACATACTGTTGACCTGATCATGTTCTCTTCCAACAAAAAAGCCTGGACATACATTATATATTGCACTCTGGGAGGCCAAGGTGGGTGGATTGCCTGAGCTTGCAAGTTTGAGACCAGCCTGAGTAAGAGTGAGACCTCGTCTCTAAAAATAGCCGGGCATTGTGGTGGGCACCTGTAGTCCCAGCTACTTGGGAGGCTGAGGCAAGAGGATTGCTTGAGCCTAAGAGGCTAAGGTTGCTGTGAGCTATGATGCCACAGCACTCTACCAAGGGCAACAAAGTGATACTCTGTCTCAAAAAAAAAAAGTTATATATTATCATACATGCAGTGTCCAAAAGAGGGAAGGAATGAGTATCTGCACTGTTTTTGCACTGTTTGGGTCACTTCTGGGTCTTATGTTTTGATGTTCTGGAATGCTTTCAGGGGCAGAGAACAGGACAGTGAAGGGTTTAGAAATTAATCTTAGAACTCTTAGAGTTCTACCCTGAGTGTGGTCAGTCTGGAGAAGAAAAGACCTGGGGCAGAGGGCATGAGTGCTGTCTTCCATATTTAATGGCTGAAGTGCAGAAGTGAATTAAACTTAGGTTGTGTGGCTCCTGGGGTCAGAGCTGAACTATGAGCAGCTATCACTGAGAGGGAGGTTTGGGCACAACCCAGAGCAGAGCTTGATGACTATGGAGCTCCTTGTCATTGGAAGTCAATGTCACTGGGATCAAAGCAGAGCCTGGGTGACCGAACATTAGAGATGGTGGTGACCAAAGAATTTGCCTATGTGGGAAAGGAGGCATTTCCACCATAGCCAGGTCCCAGGTGTACATATCATGGAAACTTTGTTCATCTGGTCTCACATTGTCCTCTAGCACAGCTCTCGCACCCTGTGTCATAACTGCACAGCCAGTCATGTCACCAGATGTCACCAGGGGCATCCCTTCCCTTTAGAGACCTCATTACGCGTTACCTGTGTGAGAGCCTTGCGTTGTCCTGGGATTCCTCCCCTTCTCATGCTTAGTGCTCCTCTTCCTTCTCTCTGGCCACCTGGATGTGAAGCCTGTGAGAAAGGCCGGTGCTTGTGCAGAGGAAATTGACAGGATCAGAGGGTTCCCGTGGGACAGAGGGACAGTCAAGGCTGTAACGGAAAATAAAGTCTAGTCTTAGATGGTCTCTCCATCAGAGTCCTGGTAGGAAACATGTTATACTCTGGTCTCTCCATCAGAGTCCTGGTAGGAAACATGTTATACTCCATTGGGATAATTGGAGTGTCATCGTGGGCAGGGTTAGGAGGAGCAACAAAGGATGATGCAGCAGCCAAGGCCATTTGTAATGAGGAGCTGTGGTGGGCAGGGCACCAGCCCCCCCCAAGATCTCCAGAATCACTGTTTCTGGGAATATGTCAATTTCCATGACAAAAGGACTTTGCAGATGTGATTAAGTTAAAGATTTGGTATGGAGAGGTTATCCTGGATTGAGACGGGCTCAATGTCATCATAAGTCTTTATAAGAGGTAGGCTGGAAGGTCAGAAGCAGAAAAGGGGATGTGACAATAGAAGTAGTGGTCACGGTGATGTGGGGCTACAGGCAGCCTCTAGAAACTGGAAAAGGCAAAAAAGGGTTCTTCCCAGAGGCTCCAGAAGGAATGGAGCCCTGCCGACCCATTTTAGACTTCTGCCTTATAGAACGGTAAAATAATAAAGTTGCATTGTTTTAAGGCAACACATTCATGGGAATTTGCTACATAGTGACAGGAAATGGACACTGGAGGCTTTATAGCCCTATAGGGTAAAGGAGTGGTGAGGGGGGATAGGTGAACCCCAGACCCAGGGCAGCTTTGTGGGAGAGTCAATGGATACCTGCTGAGGCCTTTGGGGAGGGGAGAGGCAGCTCCTCTGTGGCCTGGCAGGAGGTGTCAGCTGAAACAAATAACCTGTTCTCCCCTTGCCTCAGGTCTGATCTTCCTGTCTTCCTTCCTTGGGCCCGGCCTAACCACAAGCAGGATCCACAGATGCGGTTCAGAGGGTCGGCCTCCTGGGCCACAAAGAGAACAGAAAAAGGTGGTGGGAGGATCAGGAGGAGAGGAAGGAGGGACTTGAGGGGTGATGTTCAGAGAAGCCTTTGTAGACAGGGGACTGTCAGTGCCCGCTGGGGCACCTTGTCACCACGCAAATAAAAACAGCCTGGAGCACGGATTAAAGGTACAAAGGCCTGCAAGAGGTGGACTTCCCATAGGTGCAGGGAGAGCAACCTTTGTAGTGGCCATTTATTGAAGCATTTTACAACAGGTGTGGGGGGGCCCATGTACTGGAGCTATGTGCTTAATGATCGCTGCCCGCTTTTTCTCCCTGGGCTTGACTCCCACCCTGCTGCACCATGAATGAACAATGTATAACACCTGCTTGCTAACGAGCACCCCATCTTAACTCATTGACGCATGCAGCTGCTTGAGAGCTTGTCTCTGGGCAGCAAAACATCTCAATGCCGGCTAGGAAACTTGCTCTCAGCACCTTCCTCAAGAACTGGCGGCTGCTTCTATAAGCCTGGTGCTCAGTCTGCTCCAGTGATGCTCAGAGAAGCCTTTATAGACAGGGGACAATTGAACCGGGCCTTGTAGGGAGAGGAGTTTACCAGATAAGTCAGGGACAGAATAGCACATGCAACAGAGGCATGCAGCAGGCAGCCAGTTCAGGGAACAGCATGGGGTTTGGCGCAGCTGAAGCAGCAATGCATGTGGCTGTTTATGAAGCTCTGGCGAAAGCTAGGTCCTAATTATCACCAGCCTGCTGTCATGGCAGTGAGCTTGGGGGTTAAACCAGACAGAGTGAATGGGAAGCCTCAGAGCAATTTTAAAACTTATTAAAAAATTGACAAAAGTAACTCTTGCCAAACTTGCAAAGAACACAGAGTTAGCATATAGTGAAAGACTCCCTTTCTCTGCTCCGTTGTCATCCAAACCCCTCCTGCCCCTCAAAATGAGGTTGTGGATGGTCTGAGGAGGCATCTTCATTGATGTAGAACAAATTGTATGATACATTTTCAAACCTGCAAATATAGAGACAATAGTTAAAAGGATCTTCATTTACCCATTACCCAGATTCAACAATGATATAAATCGAATAATTATAAACAATGGCGTGATTAGATTAGCTGTTCTAGAAGGACCTATAGGGCAGGGAAGTGGGTGCTTCGAAGGGGCTCAGCCTAGAGGTGGGAGACAAGTTAAGCACCTCTTATTAACTTCCAGGAAAGTGATGCTGAGGGCTTTTAAGGGGTCAGGCAGTGGAGGTAAGGAGGGGGCTGATCAGGGAGTGGTTTAAGAGTAGAATTGATGGACTACGTGTGTCTCAATCATGACTCTGTGTCTCATTGAATCTAAGATGCTGTGGATCATAAGACACAGCCCACATTCAAATATATTAACAATAAAAAGAATGTTCATCTTGGCAGTGATAAAATGTCATAGAATTAAACCTGGGACTGCCAACGCTTTGTGGGAACAGCAGACACAAATTCACAATTATTAGTGTGTAAAAGAAGCAAGATTTTGATATGTGGAATCATCTGTACAGGATGGATTAATGAATACATCTTTTTTTTTTTTTGCTTCTCAAGTTGGGAACTCTTGCTATTCTTGACTAAAGAACATGTTTCAAGGGATTTGCATGGTTGGGAACTTTGTAGGAGCCTCTCCATTTAACAAAGTGCCTCCCAGAAATGCTGATATCACATCTGAGGCCATAGGCCTGCTCAGGGTGGGAGCAGCCATGTTTTGTTCAGTTAATAAAAATAGATGTTTTGAATGGCGGTGGGTTCCAGAGAGAGCTTGGATTCCACAGGCAGATGGAGCTATTATCTGTACTTTTTTCTGGTAGTGACAGGTCTACAAGCCTGTAATTACGGGGGACTAGGATCCCTTGTTTGGGGCTGGAATGGTTATATAAATACCATGGGCAAGTATATGTTTTTCAGGCCCCAATTCCAGGACCAGAAATTCCCCTTCAGAGGGTGTGACATCCAAATCCAGCCCAGCTGAGGGACAGGACTCGGCTCTCTGTGGAAGGGTTGGATGCTGAGCTGCAGGAACAATGTGCCAGGGAGGACCCAAGTCACACCAGCCAGCAAGCTCACCTCTGCACGCCCAGGACCCCAGGATGAAGTTTTGCCTTTTCTAAGTTGAAATTGGATTGCAAAACTCATGTGAATATTCTTAAAATGTTCAGAGCCAGACTTGTGCATCACAGGTTATTTTAGGGCCTGTTTGGTACAGTTTTGGAAAAAGTACTTTTGTCTTTGCATTCCCAGAAGTGCCTGGCAAAACTGGCCACTCTTAACTCTCCACACTACATACTGAGTGTGGGCCCTGGATTCAGACAGCATGAATTTGAATCCCAGTTCTACTCTCTGTCCTTAGGCGAGCTGCTTATCTGACTTGTGCCTCAAGTTCCCTCCTCTGTAAAATGGGAATAATAAATAGTGGGTGTTTAGTAGAATCATTGTGAAAATCAAGTACTTAACATACTTAGAACAGTGCTGGATGATTCAATGTAAAAATAAGTACAGGAGTGAACACCAAGTGTTCAATTTACTCTGTGCCAGCCACTTTTCTACACAAAATAGCTCCTTTTTTTTTTTTTTGGTAGAGACAGAGTCTCACTTTATTGCCCTTGGTAGAGTGCTATGCCATCACAGCTCACAGCAACCTCCAGCTCCTGTGCTTAGGTGATTCTCTTGCCTCAGCCTCCCCAGTAGCTGGGACTACAGACACCTGCCACAATGCCTGGCTATTTTTTGTTGCAGTTTGGCCAGGGCTGGGTTTGAACCCACCATCCTCGATATATGGGGTTGGTGCCCTACTCACTGAGCCACAGGTGCTGCCCCTAAATGGCTCATTTAATCTTCCCAGCAATCCGAGGAGGAGATGCTAATTTTTTCATTTTTTTATTGTTGGGGATTCATTGAGGGTACAAAGAACCAGGTTACATTGATTGCATTTGTTAGGTAAAGTCCCTCTTATAATTGTGTCCCGCTCCCAAAAGGTGTGTCACACACCATGGGTGACCCCCCTTCCCCTCCCTCCTTCCCTCTCTCTGTTTTCTCTTTCACCCACCCCCCAGAAGATGCTAATTTTATCCCCATTTTATAGATGAAGACATTGAAACACCGAAAAGTTGATCCCATGTAAGTTAAATACGGCTGTGTCTCTGCTGAGGCTCATGCATACCTGCTCATGGAATATTATAAGTACTGGTTTCTATGCCGGGCTCAGAGGACATGGATTCCTCAGATACGATGATTCCAGCTTGATGGGCTTGTGTCAACTTGGTAGACCAGGCCAGGTCCATAGTAGATAACACAATGTTGAGTAGATTGGAACTAACTTACGGGAAAGTCTCAATTTGGAGTATAAATATTTTAAAAAGTTGATTTTTAAAAAAGTTTTTGTTCCCACCTATATTATATGGCTCTTTCTGAGGTTCCATAGGAATGGCTCCCCTGATGACCTTGGGTCACATTTTGCAGCTTTTCAGCTTTTCAGCTTCTGTTGGGCATTACTGGTCTCATTTCAGTATTTGAGTTTTGGCCTGGTGTATTTAGTAATGCAGATCTCAGTGCAGGGGAGGCTGTGGCTGCAGTGGCCCCTGGCACCCTCGGGGCTGTCCCTCTTCCTGGAGCTTAGGTGGGGGTGTGGGAGTGAGGAGTGGACAGAGGTGCCTCCTCACTTAGAGGTTTCTATCCTCTCCCTTTGGGTTGTGGCTGCTTTTCTTCTTATTGCTTCTCTGCTGCTTCTCTCTGGGGCAGGTGTCCCACACTGGCTGTCCCAGAACCATTTGGATAAAACCCATTTGTACCCTGTCATTTTCTTCATGGCCTTGTCCCTAGAAACTTGGACTAACATGTCCCTGATTTCACTTGCACTGTTGCTAAGTTTAACAAGAAATTGAATGTTTATTCGTTGCTCTAATTCAAACTTTAATATTCTCACAACAGCACACAAAACTGTGCAACAATAATGAACACCGCTCATTATGACATCACATGTTGACGTGAACACAGCTGTGAGACACTGACATGCCAAGGTTATGAAACTAGCTTACGTAGTTGTTTGTACACTGCTGCCAACGTCAGTGCATGTGGCAAGTGCATGAACTTAATTGTCAGACCTTGTATCTCTCTCTCTCTCTCTCTCTCTCTCCCTCTCTCTACAGGGTGTCGATAAAGTCTGTGTGCAATTACTATGTTAAACCACTTTAAACTGCACATGACTTTATGTCCACCCTGTATATATATATCTGTAAATATAAGTACAATCTCTCTACATCAGCACTATGTTGTCTACATCTAACCCTATATCTAAATCTATCCCTATCTATTTATCTGTCTATCCATCTATGGTATCTCTATATATGTAGTTATATTTTATTATATTCATTTAAATATTTTACTACTTAGAATTCCTCAAAGTATTTTATTCCCTTAATCTTTTGCTCTCTCTTTCTATCTGTATCTTTATTAACTCTAACCTACCTACTTACCTATCTATCTAAATTTATTTTAAGGAATTGGCTGGTGCAATTGTAGGGGCTGCAAATCTAAAATCTGCAGGGTAGGCTGGCAGCCTGGAGACCCAGGGAAAACTGATGTTGTAGGACTTTTTGGTTTGTTTCGTGACAGAGTCTCACTTTGTCACCCTTGGTAGAGTGCCATGGTGTCATAGGTCACAGCAACCTCAAACTCTTGGGTTCAAGTGATCCTTCTGTCTCAGCTTCCTGAGTAGCTGGGACTACAGGCCCCAGCCACACAGCCAGCTAATTTTTCTATTTTTAGTAGAGATGGGCTCTCACTTTTGCTTAGGCTGGTCTTGAACTCCTGAACTCAAGGGATCCACCCCCTCCTGCCTCCCAGAGTGCTAGGATTACAGACGTGAGCCACCACCCTCTGACCTGATGCAGTCTTGTGTCCAAAGGCAGTCCAGAGGCAGAATTCCTTCTTCTTTAAGAAACATCGCTGTTTTTTCCTTAAGACCTTCAGTTGATTGGTTGAGGCCCACATGCATTATGGAAGATCATCTGCTTTACTCAAGGTCTACTGATTTAAACGAAAGTCACGTCTACACTGTCACAGCAGCATCTAGTCTTGACGTTTCGCAAACAACTAGGTTCCATGACCTAGCCAGTTGACACAAAAAATGAACCATCACAGACCTGCTTAAAGACAGCTGAGGTTCATTTGGGCTTCTGTTAGTTTCTAGAACACTGCAGAGACTATGATACTGGAGCACTGGGGGACATTGATTTAGTTACTTCCAAAAGGGAAATCTATTCTAACTTCAGAGTGCTTTTTCTCCCCGCCCCAGAAATCGATCAATGCCCCCAATGGGCTTGGATGGTGAGTCTTGGCCTCTGGCTGCTGAGCCCTGGCCCCCGACTTCTGGCCCCCAAGGAAGGAGCTTTGTGCTGATCAGGGAGAGTGTGTTGTGGACTTATGTCTTACCCTGTGAGGCTCTCTTTCCAGAAACACGAACCTATCTGAACTTCTCTAATAACTTTGTATCTGATTCTGGGCACTTCAAACCCAGCCCCGGCCAAACTGCAACAAAAAAATAGCTGGGCATTGTGGTGGCGCCTGTAGTCCCAGCTGCTCTGGAGGCTGAGACAAGAGAATAGTGTAAGCCCAGGAGTTAGAGGTTGCTGTGAGCCGTGGGTCTACCGAGGGCGGTACAGTGAGACTCTGTCTCTTCAAAAAAATCCCCAAACTTTGGATCATGTGTTGCAGCTGATGTACACTTTGTAGCCCTTTCCAGCAGGTGGGTACCTTCCCTGAGGGCAAGACCTGAGCTCACACTTGTGAATAGCTGCTCCAGTGCTCAGGGCACTGTCGTTTGATACATTTTGCTCATCTGGAGAGAATTCTAAACATTGTTTCTCTGTCACGTTTCCTGGATAGAAAAGTGGTTGGTGTCAGCCCAACTTAAGCCCATGTAAAACAGAAAGGAGAAAACTTGACATCTACCACGGACAGAGGCTGTCATCGCCGGTCATTGCCGGTCATCGCCGGTCTAGCTTTTACAGTTCCACATATCCAAGGGGGTCAAAGTAAGTCTTGCTGGTGAGTTAGGCTGTGAAGACTTGTGCCTTTTTTTTTTTTTTTTTTTTTTTATTAAATCATAGCTGTGTACAATAATGCAATCATGAGGTACAATGTTCTGGTTTTATATACAGTTTGAAATATTTTCACTGAACTGGTTAACAAAGCCTTCATGGCATTTTCTTAATTATTGAGTTTAAACCCTTATGCTCTACATTTAGTAAATTTCACCTGTACCCTTCCAAGATGCCTTTTATTTACAGATTGACCCTTTCCCTGCTTGGCGTGGGGGTCCAAACAGCAGAAGGGACGGTGGGAGTTTGTCAGAGGGGGCAGAATTGATAGGGAGCTTTGTAGGGGTGGGCTGCTGGACGCACTTCAGAATCAGCCAGGTTAGCTGCATTCACTTCCTGTGACTGCTGTAATGAATCACCACACATTTGTGGCTTAAAACAATACAAATTCGTTATTTTATTACAGAAGGTCAGATCTGACACAGGTTTGGCGGGCTAATGTGGAGATATTGGCAGGACTGTGTTCCTTTCTGTAGGCTCAAGGGGAGAATCTCTTCTTGCTTTTTCTATGTTGTAGACACTGCCTTCATTCTTTGGCTGGTGACCTCTTCTTCCATCTTCAAAGCCAGCGATGGCAGGTTGAGTCCTTCTCACATCATATCACTGATCTCTTTTGCCTTCTTTTTTTTTTGACAGTCTCACTCTGTTGTATTGCCATGAAGCTAGAGTATAGCTCACAACCTCAAACTCCTGGGCACAAGTGATCCTCCTGCCTCAGCCTCCTGCATAGCTGGGCCTACAGGTGCTGACCACAATGCTGGGCTCATTTTTCTATTTTTAGTAGAGATGGGGTTTCGTTCTTGCTCTGGCTAGTCTTAATCTTCTGAGGTCAAGGGATCCTCCCACCTCTGTCTCCCAGAATGCTAGGATTATAGGCATGAGTGCGGGTCCCTCTTCCACTTTTAAGGACACCTGTGATTACATTGGGTCCACCCAGATAGTTAAAGATAAGCTCTCTATCTCATGGTGATTAACTTAATCACATCTGCAGTTTCCCCTTTGCCATGTAACATAACGTGTTCATAGGTTTGTGGTAGTAGGATGGAGACATCCTTAGAAGCTATTAGTTTGCTTACCTATATTTCCATTTAAAATAATTAATTAGTGTAAGATATGACTTTAAATTAAAAAGCATAATAATTTCACTGGCTTTAACAATGCTAAGAATTCTGTTGAGAGTTTGAAGTAAAACATAAAAAAGATATTTATGCTTAATTTATTAAATTTGTAAATTATTCATTTTACTTGGGAATGTTTTGCTTATTAAGGTTGTACTCTTATCTGAGCAGGTATTTGAAATGCTTTTTAAAAAAGCAAATGCATTAGATTTATATTTGAAATGCCTAAAAAAATCAAGTGTATCACATTTACAATTGCAGCTTTAAAATGTTTAAAGGAATTGTTATTAACTTTGAAAAAGAAGTTTACTTTTTAGAGAGACTTTGGTCTGTTAAATTTGAGTTTATTAACAGTAATAAAAAATCCTCTTACTTGGTATTAAAATTTAGTAGACTTGTAAATTGAATATCAAGTTTCATTAGTTGAACTTAAAGGAAATTTTAATGAAAACTAGGTTTCTATAGTTGTTATTTTTCAACAAACATTAATTTTAAACCAAGAAGTTGTATATAATTCTGCCTATGTACATAAACTCTCACTAATTTTTATTCTAGTTAAGGTTAAGTATATGGTCCTAAGTGATATTTTCAAAAGTATTGATGTATGTATGTATGTATTTCAAAAAAAATCATTTCTTACAGAAAGGGTCTCAGTCCATTACCCAGACTGGACTGCAGTGATGGGATCATAGGTCTGTAGCCTCAAACTCCTGGGCTCTAGTGATCCTCTTGCTTTAGCCCCTTGAGTAGTTGGGACCACAAATACATGCTACCATGTCTGAGGAATTAAAAAGAAAGTTTTTTATTTTTTATTTATTTTTATATTTTTATTTTTGGAGACAGAACCTCAAGCTGTCACCCTGGGTAGAGTGCTGGGCATCACAGCTCACAGCAACCTCCAACTCCTGGGCTCAAGCGATTCTCCTGCTTCCACCTCCCAAGTAGCTGAGACTACAGGTGCCCGCCACAATGCCCAGCTATTTTTTAGTTGCAGCCGTCATTGTCGTTTGGTGGGCCCGGGCTGGATTCAAATCGGCCAGCTCAGGTGTATGTGGCTGGCACCTTAGCCGTTTGAGCCACAGGCACCAAGCCAAAAAGAAAGTTTTTTAAAAAGATGGGGTCTTGGTATGCTGCTCAGGCTGATCCTCCCACCTTGACCTCCCAGAGTGGTAGGCCCAAAGGTATGAGCCCGATCTATGGGTTTATTAACTGAGTCAGGCCTGGCATTGTGCTGGGTACTATGCAATTTCCACAAAAAAGAGTACAGTGTAACAAAGTCTACAAGCAAAGTCCCGGTGTAGGAGATGAGATTTACTCATTTGGGGGAGGCTTTAGTGAGGAAGTGGCCCTAGGGTGTAGCAGGTGCTCATGAGACAGAGGGTGAGGGAAGAACATTCTAGGTATGTGACTATGTGAGCAAAGAGTGCATGGGGTAACTAGGGAATGTCGAGATTTTGTGATCCTGGTAGAGGTTTAAAAAAAATACCTGTATCCCTAATAATTCTCATGTACCATTTATGTCATTTTCTGATGGACAGTTTGTAGCTGGGTCAGTATGTATTCTAGACTGAAGGTATCAAGTCAGTCAGTCACCCACAAGTTAAGTCACTTGAGTAAATCCCATCCACCTCAAAACACAGAACTCATCTTGTGTGTCTGGCTCCAAGCACTTCACATGGGTGTATTAGTTGATGAGTCAAAGAAATTGAGACAGAGAAGGGTTAAAAAAGGTAAGCTGCAAGACCATGATTTGAACCTTGCATTGGACAAGCTGTTTTCTCTTTTTGGAATGCTCTTGCCCTTGTTTTGCTGAGGTTGGCTCCTTCTTACCTTTTAGGTCTTAGTTTCAACATCACTTCATCAGAGAGATCCCTGTTTAGGCTAAAGCAGGTCCCCTTGGTTCTGTATCTTATGCCCTGCTGGGTTTTTTTTTTTTTGAGAGTCTCACTTTGTCACCCTCAGTAGAGTGCCATGGCGTCATAGCTTACAGCAACCTCAAACTCTTGGACTCAAGTGATTCTCTTGCCTCGATCTCCCAAGTAGCTGGGACTACAGGTGCCTGCCACAATGCTCGGCTAACTTTTAGAGATGGGGGTCTCATTTTTTTTTTTTTTTTTTAGAGACAGAGTCTCATTTTGTCACCCTTGGTAGAGTGTTGTGGCATCACAGCTCACAGCAACCTCCAGCTCTTGGGCTTAAGTGATTCTCTTGCCTTAGCCTCCCAAGTAGCTGGGACTATAGGTGCCCACCACAATGCCCGGCTATTTTTTTGTTGCAGTTTGGCCAGGGCTGGGTTTGAACCCACCACCCTTGGTATATGGAACCGGAGCCCTACCTACTGAGCCACAGGTGCCGCCCGGGGTCTCACTCTTGCTCAAGCTGGTCTTGAGCTCCTGAGCTCAGGCAGGCACTCCACCCACATCGGCCTCCCAGAGTGCTAGGATTACAGGCGTGAGCCACCACACCAGCCTTCTCATGCCCTTCTTTACTCCCTTCATAACACTTATTACAAATTACCTTTTTTACTTGTTTTCCCTCCCCCGTTTTTTAGTCGAGTACAGCAGTGAGAAGGGGTGAAAGAGCAAAATAGGGAGTTCAAACTATGACCGCGAACAATCTTTTTCCCCTTTCTTAATAGACTCTCAATTCCATTAGGGCAGGGACTGGTTCTGTCTTGTTCTCCACCCTACTCCCAGGGCCTTGCACGGGTATAGCAAATACTAGCTATTCTATGAAAGTCTATGGATGAATAAATTGAAATGGGCTTCGAAATTCATTACTCCCTAATCATTCTACTATACAAACAGTATATAGAAATAGCCCGACTAAGCATAGTGTGTATTATGGACTTAGGCTATTATTTAGCAAGAAGTTTATTTTTCTATGTATTCCTAGAAATCTTATAATAATGGTAACAAGTTTCTGGAAAAAGGAATATAAGTTTCAAGAGAAACGTTATTTGGTATGTTAAAAACCAACTTGAATTGGCATACACCAAAAAAGCACCACTGTGTGTGTTTTGTTGGAAAAACATTTATTGCAATTCAGTGTCAAAAGTTTTTTTTTACAAAAATATGCCACCGTTTGGTACAAACAACTATAAAAAAATCAGTTCATCATGCAAGAAAAGTGTGTAAATAATTTATACAGAAGGACTCAGTTGGCACACTATTAAATAAACATCTTTGCATATAATTGGTCTAACCTTATGCTTTTAGTTACAATGTTCAATCCCCACTATTGTTTTTCACTTAAAAAAGTACATTAAAACTTCTAAGCTTAGGACATGGGCTATAATAAACAAACCCCCTTTGGCCAGGGTGCTTGGCACTTGGTAGCATAAAGATGGCACAGCTTGGAGCCTTCTGTTTAACAGACTTGTGCATTGTTAATTAAACAAACACATCTATCCTCAGAGACAGAAAAAGTCATGTTCAAACTCCAGAAGTAATGTTGTAGCAGATGGAGTTTCGAGAAGTTCAGAGTTTTGCAGCAGTCATCCATTTCGGGGTGAATGGTTAAGTTTTGAGAGATTTTTCAGGAAGCTTTGTTTGCTGAACTCAAGGACACTTTGATAAATGCCCAGCAGACAAAGAAAGAATATTGTGGGCCCTGGCTCCTTGCTGCCTCGTGGAATAATTTCCCTTTACTTAGTGAAGATGAGGTTTAGCAGAGAGTGAACTTCCACTGGGATAGAAACTTGCTGGATCACACAGCTGGTACTGGAAGAGGAGGAGATGGAGTGGATGGATTAAATGTACCTCTGAGTCTAAGGGAGAGGAAACACTCGCTTGGTTTATCATCAGAACCTGACTTTCTGGAAAGCAAGATACTGCTCAGACTACCTATTTTTATAAGGGCCATCTTTGTAATCAAAATGTAAGTACCCAAGGAAAAAATGAATTTGTGGAAATATGCTGCTTATTTTATAACACATGGCTTATACTCACTAGAATGCCATACAAACCACAGAATCAGAGGTCTGTGAAAACATCAAGTTGCCTTTTCAATAAGAACCAGGGACTTGAAATGTTTGGAAAGGCCAGATGCCCAGCACTGGGAAGTCTCCTATGCCCTCCGCAGTGAAGGCTTTGAGAGGAATCACGTTTGGGGAGAGTCATGCGTCACTAATCATACTAAAAGGTGCTAGAGGTGGGGATAGGAGCATACAAGGTCAGGCCTCAGGAGGCTCCAGGTTGGCGCTCAGCTCTGCCACTGAGTCCCAGGTGGGCTGAGGCATGTTCCCAAACATCCTAGACCTGCTTTCTCATCTCCAAAGACAGAAGGAGCATCAGACTCCACCATCTCTAACGTCCCTTCCAGGTCTAAGGTCAGGGGTAGGAGTTTCCTTTGGAAAACTAACCACTCTCCTCAATGAAATGAAAAAAAGCATGGAAAATGTGGAATTTAAAGGAATCTTGTTTGTTGAAGCCATCAAGGGCCCAAGATATATTAAAGAGCAACATCTCTGCATTTGCCTAGAGGTTCGAGGTGCTTCTGAGGTCTGTTTAAACCCTAATAGGATTTTAGGCCAGCATCCAGTCAGATGAGATGGTTCACAGACTCAGATACTTGGAAACAGATAAAAAAAGACAACAGATGTCAACATAGAAAATGATGATAGAATTTAGTTAAAAAAAAATTCACACATACAATTATAGTTAAAAACAATTCACACATAAAATAGAGTGTTTGGTTAGAAAGACACTACTGCTCTACAACCTGGCAAAAGAACATAAACTCAGGTGCATATTTTATGATAAACATATTGAATGCTAAGAACAATACACTGTTGAACCTTTCTGGAATGATTTACTTCCTTGTAAATCATACACTTGCTTAGACAAATGAAATTCTAAGCTCTTTCTTTTCTCCCATATAAAAACAGCAGAAACAAAGAGTCTTTGTTCCTCGTGAGCTCCTCCTGGGAAAGGGTTTGTGAATTCACAAAGCTGAGAACTGTGGCCATTGCATAATACACACCCACTACCTTACTTCACAAGTCCAAGTGGAGCCTGTTCTTGGGTTAAGAGTTTTGCAGTGGGGGGTGGTGCCTGTGGCTCAAAGGAGTAGGGTGCTGGCCCCATATACTGTAGGTTGGTGGGTTCAAACCCGGCCCTGGCCAAAAATTGCAAAAAAAAAAAAAAAAAAGAATTTTGCAGTGGAAACCATCAGTCCACCTGGAAAACATCCTCCAGGCCACTTTGATCATCATGGAACAAGTAGCATCTCACAACTGACATATGGGAATGTTGTTACTTTTATAACTTGTTCATTTCTGCTGCCTGCCCTTCCACTCAACTGATTTATCTGCCCATAATGATGACGTTGAGTAATAATGCGATGTAGTTTAAAAATGTGATCAGATTTTTTTCTTTCTGGAGCACTCCTAAACTTCACATATTCTTTCCCCAAATGATGGGCCTGACTCTCAACAGACTCTAGGCTTGCTGCCCATAAACCTTGATCTTACCAGCCCTGTGGATCTGCTCCCACTGCCCTGCACAGAACACTTTCCTTCTTTGGAAGTCTGAATTACTTCACATTTGACATGGAGTTTGAATTCTGCTTTACAGGGTTTAGGGCGGGGAGTCGGTAGGCATAGCAAAGGGAGTAGAACATTCTATTTCTTCCATTTTCATGCCCTTCTGGCATTTAGACCAGCAGTTCTGAAACAGGGATACTTTATTTTTGTTTTTCAGGTCAGGACTGACCACCCATGGAAAGATTTGCCAATACAAATTCTATGGACGATTAGTGCTCAGGGAGCAAAAGTTCACCTTTCTAACTCACTTTACTTATATGTGAGGCTCCGGGCAGGCTGTAGAGGTACCGCGGCCTCTAACACAGATTCTCTGACCCTGCTGTTCACTTCCCATTGCTCCCACACAAACCACGGCATCAAAGATATGCTATTTCTATTCCTTTCCCTCTCCCTCTCCACCTGCCATTTCCTTCTTTATTCTCATCCTCCAGTAAAAGAGAACCATAAATGTCAATTTTGTCTTTTTTCCTTAAATTTCCTTGACTATCATACTCCTCTTCCAATACTATCAGAGGACATGTGGTGAGCCCACAGGCACATCTTGGTAAACACTTCAGAAGGCTATAACCCTATCACTTGGGGCAGGGATCATCTTGCTTGCACCTGTTGCTTGGTTCACAAATTCTGTGCTGACAGTACAATGCAGGCCATGTTTCTCAGACTGCAAACCTGAAGGGGCTGAGGAGTTTCTATCTCCTTAATCAGCATGAAGGGACAGAGGTCACAAGTTGGCAGGAAGGTAAAGGCCATGAACCCCTCAATCTAAAACTGCCATTCCGAATCAGAGGTTCCAGAACTCTCCCAGTCATGGCAGAACCAGCTCCACCCCACATCTTTAAGGAAACTGAGAAATTTGAGAGAACCTGACAATTATGGAAGCAGCAACTTTTTATTCAACATGCCAGGCCCTGCATTCCCAATATGAAATTGATTCAGGGGGAGAAGAGGATTGTGAATAATAAACCTTAGTTATTATTAATGGTTTGTGGCCCTCCAAAGCTCAACCTTACCCAACAAAATCTTTTTTGTTGTTGTTGTTGTAGATGGAGTCTCACTCTGTTGCCCAGGCTAGAGTACTGTGACATCAGCTTAGCTCACAGCAACCTCAAACTTCTAGGTTCAACCGATCCTCCTGCCTCGGCCTCCTGAGTAGCTTGGACTATAGGAGTCTGCTGCAATGTGTAGGTCATTTTTCAATTTTTAGTAGAGACAGGCTCTTGCTCTTGCTCAGGCTGGTCTCAAACTCTTGAGCTAAAGTGATCCTCCTGCCTCGGCCTCCCAGAGTGCTGAGATTACAGGCATGAGCCACTGCACCTGGCTCAATCAAATCTTATTCCTTCATATTTAATTTTTTCTTATTAGGAAAATATAAATTCCATTTAGTGGCTTTCTTCTTGGGATGATAAGGAAAAAAAAATACAAGAAGTCCTGCAGTAGGCACAAATGTTGCAAAGTGGAGAAGAGCATGGAATAGTTTACTTCCCTTCAGAATGCGGGTTGTGCATTACTGAGGGAAGGGTGTGAAGAAGTGTGTCACTAGCTTGTGTTGTTTCTGTTCAGGCCTGTCTTTTCCCCTTCCTGATCACCCCAAGGATCAACCTTAAAGGATACACTGTTCCTCAACATGAATGTGAACCAGGTTCCTATTTCTGCTTTACTTTTTTGCCAAGGTCATGCAAGGTGACAATTTTATTTGGAAAAAAAAAAGAGAAGTGAACACAACTGCAAATATATGTACATTGTTGTAGAAAAGCAACACTCTATAAAAAGTAAAAAATCCAAAAACCTCCCCAACCCTTCCCAGGAATATTTGACAACTAACTCATAAAGTCCTGAGATTTCTTTTCTTCCGCAGTTACCTGCTGACATTTGCCTTGCAAGATCCCCTGGGGTCTTTATGTTTTGAACATTAGCTCCCAAGCAAGATGAACTTATGGTATCTCTGCTCCCTATCTGGTTAGAACTCCAGCCTTTATTCTTAATCGACTTTGCAAAAAGCCCTAACTCATGTTGAAAAAACTTTGATGTTGGGTCTAAAGAAAAGCAGCTCCCTGGCTGGTCACCCTGGCCAGTGCCACAGCCACTAATTGGCTGGTATGTAAAACCTGCCTTCGGCTCCAACTGGGCTCCAATTAGTCCACGGCCATATGCTCATCTAGAAGGACACCCAAGGAAGGCTGGATGAGCCAGGAAGTTAAACAGGAATCACGGGGTCTTCACAGCTATGGGGGTGACATGTTTTATCCTTCCTATGGTAGGACTTCTCTGGAACTGTTTTAAATTGGCCTATTTCCCCAAATGAGCTACAACATGAAATGAAAAAAAACAAAAACAAAAACAAAAACAAAAACATATAGACTTGGGGGTTGTTCTAGGAAAGAGACAACTCCAGAGGGTCCTACTCCCCTGAAAAGGAAGTGTGACCCAAGACGAGGGTTGCTTCCAATATCCCTTTTAAAGTGATTTTAAGTCACTTTTTATAGTGATGAAAACATTTGTAAGAGAAACGGACCTACAGCCTACTGGATCATGCATGTCGTGGGAGCACTGCACGCTTTTGGAGGTAGACCTTTGTGTGGTATCTCTCAGGAGAAGGCCCTCTGCCCGGGCGGGTTTAGGATGGGTGGTGCTGTGCTTTCTTTGCTTTTCAAAACAAACTCCAAATCAAAACCCAAAGCCCAAGGATTCCTCATATGTTGTTTTTCTTCTTTCTCTCTCTCTCTTTTTTTCTTCCTAAACACATTTTCACATTGTAAACAAAGAGTGTTCTATTTCGTATTTGAGTTTTGCCTCTTTCTTCCTAGGGAACTATAAAGGAGTCTCCACGATCATCCAAAGAATTCCATTTTTAACGCTGAAATAGAATTCTTGTCTTCTGTCTTGCTGGCAAATTGTTAGAAAAAAAAAAAAAAAAACCAAAAAGTTTATTTACAGGATTTCTGCTTTTCCATACCAATTCTAACGAGTTCACCTTCTTACATTCCCAGTCAGCCACTGCATCCTTCCCCTCCAATGTCCTCTCAATGACTTATCTCACAAGTTTTGAGCCAATGTTTAAAATGTACACTATTTATAAATGAAGTGTCCAAACGGCACATTCCCAGCCATCCAATCAGTGGGGGGACCCTTCCGCAGTGTTTCCATGTGCTGAGATTCAGAACTTGAACAAGTTGATAAAGTCCTGGGGTGAAAGTGAAACGGAGCAGCTCTCCGGGTTATTGGCAGTGCACGGATGGTCAGTGCCCTGGAAGGGAATATTGTGGTTAGCGTTGAATTCTCAGAGGTGTCTTACGTTGGCTTTTGTCACCAACAGAAGGCATTGAGGCATTGCTCAAATTCAAAAGAGTGATTCTTTGTTATGCCACAGGTCTGGAAAAACTAAAGAGCCGTGTGTTTGCACACAAATGCATATGTACCCTGGGCACACAGAAATAGGACTTAGGGTGGGTGGGTTGCAGAAAAAAATAAACATAAGGGAGTGAAGGAAATGAACGTCATTGAAAGTCCACCCCTGTCTCTCCTTCCCTGGGGGCTGAGATAGGGAAAGAATAGGGAAGGCTTTGGTCTCACAAGGCTGGATGGCACTGTTGGCTCTTAGCCACTGGGCTAGGGATCTGTGGTGGCCACTTCTGAGAGTCATACCTTCCAGGAAAGAATGTGACAGTGTTTGCAAAGCTGAAGAGTGTCTCCATATTGCTCTTTTCTTGGGTAGCATCGGATAAGTTTAAAATACATCTTCTTCCAATCCAGCTGCCCTTTGTCTGACAAAATCAGTCGCTTGCGAATCTAAAAAAGTCAAATGAATAAAGGAAGTTGCAGAAGAGTTTGTCAAGAAGATGGTTTGTGGTTTTCTGGTTCGGAAACGTTCTTCCCCCCTTTTAAAAATCTCTACCCTATAATAGCCAAAGGAAAAAGCTCTGAATATATAAAGATACACCTTCTTAGCGCTCTCCAGTTAAACAATAGCTTTTAACCAGTCTTTAAAAGAAATAGGTGGCTGGTAATATGTTCCTAGTGACCTTTGTGAGGCTGTTTCTAAAGCTGTTTCTTAATAAACAGCTTCAACTTTTTCTTTGCTATAGACTTGCGTGATTATTTCCAGGGAAATGCAGTGAGTGCTTGGCACTGTGGTTCTATTTTATATCTAAATATTAGGGGCTTCATGAACAGAACTTGTTACACTCACACATCTATATAAAGAAACTGGAAAAAGACCGACAAACTTGAGGCAACATGAGAGGAAACAGGCTTGTAGTTGATAGCTGAAGGCCCAAAATTCAAGTTCAAGGCCAGTTTCCTCACCCAGAGAGCCACTTCACTAATTTGGATATGTCACTTAGTCATCCGTGGCCTTAGTCTCTTCACCTCTTTCAAGTGGGCAGGACAATAACTATCTTCCCTAAGTCATTAAAGTAAAATGAAATATTATCTGTAAAAGCACTGACACTGCAAAATACTGAAAAAAAGGCAAGTTGTTTGGTTGCAGAAAGAAAAGATGGGTGCCAATTTATGATTTTTCTTTCTTTCTTTCTTTTTTTTTTAGCAAGTTGTAAAATAGGAATAAGTTAAGAACATAAGTATTTTCCCCCCATTAAAACTATCTGGAAAAAGCAAACAAGCCCTCACATAGTCATTATTTAAAAACTCCTATAGGTAGCGCCTGTAGCTCAGTCGGCAAGGGCGCTGGCCGCATACACCTAGGGTGGCGGGTTCGAACCTAGCCCCTGTCTGCTAAGCAACAATGACAACTGTAACCAAAAAATAGCCAGGTGTTGTGGTGGGAGCCTGTAGTATAGCTACACCTGTAGCTAGGCTGAGGCAAGAGAATCGCTTAAGCCCAAGAGTTTGAGGTTGCTGTGAGCTGTGATGCCACGGCACCCTACCCAGGGCGACAGCTTGAGGCTCTGTCTCAAAAATAAATAAATAATAAATAAATACTCCTATACTGTCATTTTCTAGTCACACCAGAAAGGCCTAGAATAGGAGGCACTGCCCCCATGCTTGAGAAGGGTGTCAGGGGAGCTTGGGGTGGAGCAGAGAAGGAAGGGCAGGGAGGCCCCCTGGGCCCTGCCTACCTGCCGCTCAGAGAAGTGGTATTGACACAGCTTCTTCCACAGCAGCCGGTCCTCGCTGAGCACATGCAGGTCAGGGGCCACCTGGCCCAGGCTGACCAGGTCCCGCCCGTCACTTAGCCGCTGCATGATGTTGAGTTGCAAGCACAGAGGCAGGTCAGTGAAGGTGAGGCCTTTGAAGGCAGGCTGTAGAGAGAAGGATGGCATGCTGAGGCTTAGAGAGCAGCGTCTCCCCTGGGGAGGAAGGGGAGCTGGCCTACTGATTGGAGGTCAAAAGCAGAAATCTCCTCATCCTGAAGGCAGAAACAGGACCCCTGGGCCAAGACCCATAGAATGGCCTGAAGTAGCTTGAGCTGAATGTGCTAGAGGGATTTTTGCTTAGTTTCACAGAGCTTTATACTTTTACTCTCAAAGGTTCTCTAAATAGCACATGTGGGATTCTCCTGCTTCACTCAGGTCACTCAGTTACAAGATTCGCCACCTTCCAGAGGCCTCATTGCCCTGCAGGGAGAGACCCAGCCTGCTACCCTGGGCTCTCATCTTCACTGGCTCCTGCAAGAAGTTAACTCTTCGGTACCCAAATGCACTTTGCTCCCCTATCCTCAATGCCCTCACCTCCTCATTCGTCTGCCTGGACAAATCTACCCTTCTCCATTCAGTTCAAACCCACTTCCTCCGAAAGGCCTCGTTTGGTGACTTCCTTAGGCCTTCTTCACTTCACCTTCCTAGAATTCCTGAGCTCTTTCTGACGAGTTTTACCATATCTCCCTTTCATCATGCAATGTAAACCTTTTGTGAAAGGAACCTTAGAGAACATGCCTCTTAGAACTTAAGCTCTATAAAGGCAGGGAATTTTATCTTTTTCACCACTGTGTCCCTAGTGTCTAGAAAAATACCCAGCAGGTAGAAGGCACTAAACCAATAGTAGAATAAACGAAATCCAAATAATTAAATAGGTAGAAAGCAACAATAATACAAAGATCCTGTGCTGAAGTGTGTGTGCGCACGCGCGCACTGGGAATGGCTGGTCCACAGCCCTGTGGCCTAAGCTGCACCATCCACTAAGGCATTTCTGTTGAAACCTAGGGCTCTGTGGAGCATTTTGAAAACTGTTGGTATGTGGATAACACATAGGCAATTCATCAGGAGCTTCTCTGGGAGCATCTGTTGTACCCCTGAACTTACATTCAAGCCTTTATTGTTTAAAATGTTGGTGAGCTCACCATAGCCCAGCTAGACCTGCATCCCTAAAGGAAAGGCCTAATTTTGTATCACTTGCAGACTAGCCTGGCACAGAGAAGCTCTTGAGTTGCTGCGACGAGTTCTTTAGGCTGGTGAGAGACCCTGAAGCATAAGCAGATAGTCAAGGACAGTACGTTAAATGCTCTCATAGAGGGAAGCATAAAGCACTATGAACAATCTGTACCTAGCAGGTCCTCGAATATTTCTGCTGATACGTCTTAAGCATTGCCAGGACGATGTAGAAGTCAACAGATCACCTGGGACTGGGACTGGGACTGGATTCCTTATCTTCCCACACTAGTGCTGGGTGAACTCTCGATTTTGGAGTATTGACATTTTTTAGGTCAATGTTCTGTTATTTCTCAGAGGTCACAGGAAAACAAAGAAATACAGGACGAAGAAATGCTTCCTTAGCTCAGGGGAAAATACCCTGAGAATGGGCATCAATTTTCCTCCTCAGATTCTGCATAAAGCGTATCAGTGCCAAAACACACAGGGGATTCTGGGGTACACTTGGTCTCAGCAGTTGCCTCCTCTGTCCCCTGCAGGGCAGGAGGGGCAGAGGAGAGGGGCCATGGGAAGGTTGAGCTACTGAGAAGAACCGGGGGTGGCATGGGAAGAACACCGCATGGGCAAGCAGCGACTCTACATCCCAGGCTCCCTGAGGAAGTCTGGGACTCAGTTTCCCCATGTACAAAATGAATGGTTTAGAAGATTCTGAGGATCCTTCCAGTTCTAGCAATCTCAGACTTGGAAGGACTTTGGCCACCTATTCATCAGAAATTATCTATGACTTGACAATTTGCCTTGCTCGCTTCTGCCTCAGGCTGCTGGGCAGAACTTTCAATTGTTTGCAAAATTCAAGTCTTTGCCAGCCACAGAAGGCCTTAGACCTATTTGTCGTTTATCATCTGCTGCTGATCATATGACCTAATAAAACTGCCATGAGATTTTCTTTTTGTTTCCAGCACTTCAAAGCCTCTACTTTTTTGGTTAAAAGTCCCAGGCCAATTATTACATTAACTCCTATTAAAGGCAAGTCCGCTTGGTAGCATTCACTCTGTCAAATTTTCAAATCTGCGCTTTTCCAAAATCCTTGCCCAGACCCCATGCAGAGTCCTTACTCCCGAGAAATGGTTAACTACTTGTGAGCCTTCTTCTTTTTGACTATACACATATAAGAGAAAAATAATTCCCTCTTGCCCCTCTCATCCAGCATTTGGCCACAATCCGTTTGTGTCTACCCGATCCCCTCACAGGTTTCAAAACCCTGCCTGTCCACTGCAGACCACTGTTATATATCATTCCACCCCCTAGAAACTGGCTCTCTTAATTTCCTTCCTTCATTCTTTATTAATTATTTTTTTCCAGTAAAAATTGACTCCATAGAATTAGACGTGAACATTTCAAAGGAAAACAAGATTATGTGCTGGGAAGATACTAATAGAACTTTGGCAAATAAAAGCATTTACTGTGAAAGTCACCTTGATATTTTTATGTGACAATGTACTTCTCTTTGGCCAAACTATTAAAAAGTCTAAAAAAAAAAAAAAGGTAAGTAGACTGAACTAATTAAGTACTTTCTCTTTCTTTCTCTTTTCCCACTCAATCTTTCTTTCCTCTGGAGAGCTGGGCATTTGTGGGAAAAGCCCTTCAGGGCTCCGTGAGTTCCAGCACAGCTCTCAGAACCAGGAAGAGCTGGGGCAGAGAACAGGAGGCAGGAAGGTGCAATGGGCAGGCTCTGCAGAAAGATCTGGCTTTAATTCTCCTAACTACTCCGTCTAATTCTTCTTGCGTATCATATATAGTGTTGCTAGGCAGAGCAGATGAGATAATGCACAGAAGTACGTAGCACTGTGCCCAGTAAATATTAGCCACTATAATGACTCCTACTTACAGTTATTCTCCAAAGGAGTTAATAAATACACGTAGTCATGAAGGACTTAGAGGAGTGTTTACACAGAGCAAGCCCTTAATGATGACAGTTACTGCATTTACATTACTTTTACGTGTTACGCACCAGGCCAGCTGCTTTTTACAAGTTAACAAATGAAATCTTACACTAGGGCTATGAGGGAGGCATTTTTGCTCCTATTTTGCAACTGAGGAAAGTGAGGCATGGAGACGTTGAATAACTTGTCCTACATCCTGAGGCTGGCACATTAGCATCGTCATCCGTGATACAGGGCAGCACTTCCTAACTGTGTTCCTTTGAATGCTGAACAAGCGCTTTAGGTGAGCCATGGGTGGAGACTCCTCTTCAACCACTTATTCATTCATCTAAAATTTACTGTCTCCTGCTCTGTGCTGGGTACAGGGAGTAAGGTGGGTAACGCCCCTCCTTTACAGAGTTCATAAGTTCATAAGTTCATGATGGAGACAAAAAAGGGGCATACACATGAGCCAATTTCAGATCATGTAACTGTCCTGAGGAAGGTGATGTGATAGTGACATTGACGGACTGGAAGGTCAGAGAAGGTGTCAAGCTTGAAAGCCTGGAGACAGGACCAAGCTTGGAGTGTGCAGAGAATAGCGTGGCTTGGCTGGAGTTTCTCGTGCAGAAAAGAGAGTGAGTGAACTTCAGTGTTTGATCTCTTCTGTCTGGGATCTCACTGGATTAAAGGGGTTTAAGTAAAGCTGGATCATTGGATAAAGAGTTGGAAGAAAGCTGGATTGAAGAGTTTGGAAACTACTGATGTTTAGCAAGCTTTGCCATTTTAGGTATAATGAACTCGAGAGTTCTGGCCTCAGCTCTGGCCCTAATTGCTGTGTGACTCTAGAAAAGTCATTGGGCTTCTCTTGTCTCCACTCCAACCCTGCCAGCCTCAGGAAGGATAATACCGTGCACAGTGGCTACTTCCCAGGAGTGCCTGTGCACCAAGTAGGGCCCTGAGGAAGTGCAGGTGTGGGGCACATGTGGCCATCGGGTCTCCTAGCAAGGTGCACAGAGGGAATGGAGGCAGGCTCCAGGCAAGGGCAGCCACCTTCATGACCATTCCAAAGTTCCTGGAGGGAAGATGCCCTTAGGACAAATGGGACTTGCTCTTTTATATCACTGGCTGAGAAATGTCTCTCCTGGGCTTAGCCACAGAGAATGCCAGAAATCAGAAAGAAGGTGTAAGTGGGTCTTCTGTGGGAGATAAACTGGGAACTTGGGTCTCAAATTCCCATGGTCAAACTATGCCTACACTTGGGAGATGGGATTGGGATACATTATTAGAATAAATCAAATCAGTTAAGTGTTGATAATAAACACATTGTCTTCAAATAATCAAAGAATGGAGATGGTTTCTGAAGACAACTTGTGGTTGTGCTCCTCTGCGTGTATGTGGGTGAGTGTGGGTGTGGGTGTTGTAGCCTCGTGACCCTAAGGGGGTCACGTAACTCCGAGGCTTCTGACTATTTCCTCCATTTCACAGCTTACACAGTGAAGCTACAGGGACATCACTCACAATAAAGTCAGGGCCTATGTTTTAAAAACTTCATATAGTAAAATAGTTATTTAAAAGCTGTCAAAGAGGTTTCTTCATGTTACCTTCTCCTGATACGGGGCAGCCCCAGGCATTATCAGTGTGGGTCCCGGAAAACACTCGAGACAGCTACGGCCGGTGATTAGATAAACAAGCAAAGTGCTACGTGAGCTGCCTAAGTGTGTCTGTCCATTAGTGAGCCCGAAGAGATTAGGCCAGCATCTTTCTCACATTTTTTTGTGTGCTTCTGTGCTCCTGCTCACTATTGAGGCCGAGAACTGAGGGCCAAGTTATATTCTGAAAGGCAGAAGGAACTATTGGCACAGCGCTGTGCTTGGCTGGGAACATAGGGCTTTTTCTTTGCTTTCAGTGAGAAATGCTCATCTTCCCCACATGTACATTCAGTCTTTAATCAAAGGCTTCCTTTGTCATAACTACCAATGATTGGAACTAGGATTTCAGAAGGCTGGTACCATTTCTCTGAGCCATGGCCTTCACAGCCGTGTTGTGTTCAAGGCAGTGTCCTAAAGCTGCAAACAACCTATTCTTTATGGGGAAACGGGCAAAGAAAGATCTCCAAACCCCGCTAAAGATTTCAGCACGACAGCCAGGTTTCCCGTTTTCCCATGATGGTTCAACCGGCTGTCGTCTTTCATGAACTTTGATCCTGTTTTGCTGAGTTCTTCTTCCCACCCTCCCTTTACCAAGAGGTTCCCTGGCCCACCCTCAGCAGCAGGACCAAGCATCACAGGAGAACAGACCAGACTGCTACATGACCAGAGTGGTTTGAAGTCTGGGTGAGGTGGTCCAGCCTCTCAGCCGAGGCCCCGACTGCTAGGAGGGGCCGTGGCGCCTGCTTACCCTGGTAATCTGGATGTTGTTCAGCTGCTGCTGCCAGTGCAGAATCGTCTCCATCCGGTACACCCACATATTAATGTTCCCAACCAGCACAGACTTGCCGACTCTCTGGACCAGTGTACACAAGGACGTGTAGAGGGTCTGCAGGAGTTCTCTGATTAGTCTAATGTTTTGTTGGTCTTCAAGGACTGGAGAGGGGAAGAAAAAAACATAATTGAAGTGATGATACTAGAACATCCTGTGTTTTGTTAAGTGGGCTTTTCTTCTTTTCCATCCTCCTCATGTTACCCAGGCAGTGCCCCTGGGGGGGGGGGGGGGTAAGGTTTTCTTTCTCACAGGTGTTTATTCTACCCTTGGCCAAGCTTCTGCACGGGAGGTTAAGGGGTAGAGTTTCCATTATCTGGGTCCCTCTTTGTTCTCTTCTCCTTGGTTTTCTATAAAGTTCCTTTCTCTTTTCATTGGTTCGCCAGCACTCATGGGTCACCTGATCAGAAAGCTGCCCTTTTGCTTAGCAGCGATGTCCCTTTTAGGAGGTTAGTACAAGGAACATGGTTCCAGTGGGGTTTGGATTTGGGGTTCTAATCCTGTCTGGCTGGCTGACTGGGTGATTTCAGACAAATCACTTTTTCTCAGGGCCTCAGTTTCCTCAGGGAAACACTGAATCCACTGAACCAGAAACCTAAGATTCCTGGCTCAAATAGTGTAGGAATCTGTGCTGCCTTTGCACAGAGCTCAATTTTCTAGGAATTTGGAATCTGGGGACTCAGTAGCCAAAGGGGGAACATGTGCCTCCTCTGAGAAGCCTGGGAAACCTTAAAGCAGGACATAAGGATGACACTAAAGAAAGGACAGGAGGTGATGGTCTCACCCTCTACCAGGAGGACGAACTGTACCTTGCTGAACTGTAATCTGGCACCCCTGAAATGTAACCAGAGTTATTCATTTCCATCCATTCACATTCCTTTAAACATAACAATATGTCCGCTCTCTTGGAAAATCCATCTGCCTGCCCCTGTGGCTATAAAAAGGGGTGAGAGAGTGAGAGTGAGCTCACCTTTCAGTACCACTTTTTCCAAAATGTTCATGAAGTTCTTTTGGGCGATGCCACTCAGGGATGTGAGCTGTGACTTTGCTATCAGTTCCAACAGCTGTGGATAAAAATAGAAGTCGCCAGGCTTAGAATACAGAGATATTTTTCTCTTCTAATCTTCACTTTTGAGTCCCATGACACGTGGGTACAGACTGACAGGGAGCGATAAATGGCAGGGCCACAATGCAGTAAGAAGCAGATGCTCAGAGCAGAAGATACATGGGGTAATTCAAAACCCAGGAATCGGGCTGAATAGTGAATTGCTTTATTTTCATTTAAATATAAAGAGCTTTGACTTCAGCGAGGGCTAATCCTTTCTATTTGTCCTGCTTAGGTAAGTGCAGCTGACTTACTCTGATATGAACAAAACCTCCCATGACCTGCAAACACTTGAGTTCTGCATAATGACCCCTAGTGGGAGTTTTCCTGCCCCTACTTGAACTTCTTCCCCTCTGGCACTGACTGCTCCCAAGGCACCTGAAAGCTCATGTTTAGCAACCCTGCGCACTTTCCAAGGGAGGGGAGATCCTTTTCCAGGTATCTCCTGCTTCTGCGGCGTTCAATAAACATGCCTGTGAAGGAAAATGTCTCATTGCACTTAGCTTTTTGGAGAAAGAGGCCAATCACAGGAAGACAAGGAAATTCAGGGATGTACATTATATATACCTATTTGTACTTAGACACAATGTTGTCACTGTGGCTAACAAGTAGGAACCTTGTAGCTCTTAGCCTTAGATTCAACTCTTTTGAGACAGAATCTCACTCTGTTGCCCAGGCTAGGCCCTGGTTAGCCTAGTTCACAGCAACTGCAAACTCCTGGGTTCAAGCCATTCTTCCGTCTCAGCCTCCTGAGTAGCTAGGACCACAGGATTTCTGTCTTCCTATGATTGGCCTCTTTCTCCAGAAAGCTAAGTGCAATGAGTCATTTTCCTTAACAGGCATGTTTTTTGAATGCTGCCCAGCTAGTTTTCTATTTTTAGTAGAGATGGCGGTCTTGTTCTTGCTCAGGCTGGTCTTGAACTCTTCAGCTCAAATGATCCTCCCTCCTCGGCCTCCCAGAGTGCTAGGATTACAGGTGTGAATCACCGTGCCCAGCTCAGATGCAAGTCTTGATTTGACCACTTATTAGCTCTGTGATTAAGGGCAAGTTACTACACTTCTTGGTGACCTAGTCTGTTCATCTGCACTAATGACACTTAGAGGCTCCAAGGTGGTTTTGAACTTTAAATGGGAAAATGCACACAAAGCTCTTAGCCCAGCACCTGGCATAAATTAGGTGCCAAATAAAGGTTGGTTTGTTGAAAGAGTATGTGCCGTTCTTACCACATCCACTATCGCCCGAGACAAAAAGAAATAAGGATAGTAACTGAAGCTAGTATACTCTTAGTCTAACCTTTCTTTTCTATAGCAAAATTCTTTACATGTGAGATAAACATTTATTTATTTTTAATTTTTATTTTTGAGTCAGAGTCTCACTTTGTTGGCCTGGGTAGAGTGCTGTGGAGTCATAGCTCACAGCAACCTCAAACTCTTGGGCTCAAGCAATCCTCTTGTCTCAGCTTCATGAGGAGTTGGGACTACAGGCACCTGCCAAAACATGGCTGATTTTTTTTTTTTTTTACAAATGGGGTGTCACTCTTGCTCAGGCTAGTCTCAAACTTGTTGAGCTCAAGTGATCCATCTGCCTCAGCCTCCCAGAGTGCTAGGATTACAGGCATGAGCCACTACACCCGGCCTCAAACATTTTTTTTTTTTTTTTTTAAATGAAAGATTCTATTGTTGGAAAAAAACACCACTTTAGACTGGGAGAAGTCTTAAAGAGCATCTGGCTCGGTCCACTTAACAGATGAGCAGAGACTCTAAAGACTTACCTTAAGAACCAGTCCACAGTAAGTGAGAGGACGCCTCAGAGTCCTTCTCAACATAGAGAAATAAAAGGACACACTTCATGCTTTCAAAGAGTTATCAAACAAAATAAGTTGATATAAAGGAAAAATAATTAATTTCATCAGAACCCACTAGGCCCCCAGGAAAACTAACTAGACACAGACTTAGTAAACTAGACATAGGGAACCAAGACCCTTCTTTTACATTGAGGAATCTCTGCTCCCAGGAAACTTTCTAAGAAAGTTTCACCTCCTGGTCAAGTTTCAGCCCAACTTTGTATCAGGTCAATAAACACTGACCATGACATCCTGTGGAATCCAGGTTAAGGGAAGAAGCAAAGTGAAATTTTTTTAATTGGGTGACAGAGGAGAATGGAAACATTTGGATCAATGCCCCAGGCACTTCAGAGCACCTCTGCTTCCAAGGTGTTTGTTTAAAATGTTTGTCCCATGGAGTTTTTTAGGAGCCTGTCAAACCACACACAGACTTAATTTCCTGAATATAATTTTACTATAAAATGAAAAAACAAACAAAAAAACAAAACAAAACACTCCACCTCCAACACCAAACTCTTTTCTTTCCTGGCTTATGTGTCTTTCACATGTGCAGGGAGCGGTGCAGTGCACCGACTGGGAGGAGGTGGTGGTTTATTATTATCAGGTCTTCAATTAGTACAGTTAGTATGGGTGCTCTAAGCTGGAAGTCAGGTGCTTGTTGAGTATCTGCTATGACAGGCAAGAAATCAAAACAGCGGTAGAGGCCACATCTGTGGGCAGCGGCCACACCGGATACTGTCTGTCTAGTTTAGCTCTGCCACCAACCAGCACGTGACAGTTGAGAGGAACGAAAATGGCACAAAGGGAGTGGCCACACCTTTGATTTGTCTCTCTCTCTGACCAACAGCAAGATTCAGAAGGTGGAGTCTGAGGTCTGTGAATTACCCTGAGCCTCACATGATCCTTGCAAAGCGAAGTGGAAAGAAAACAACAAAAGCCACCCCATTGGCTCTTGAAGGGTAGTGAGCTGTGTGCAGTGACTCATCACTGGCTGGGAGGTGAGGGTGGGAGGAGGGCGGGCACAGCTCCGCCTGAACTGCAGCCAAAACCCAGTTTCCATGTGACCACCATCTCATGAGGGTGTCAGTTTTAATCTTGTCTAAAAAGGCACTGATCACGAGGACAAGGAAACTCTCAAGGCTGTGACTGCATTTGAAGGAAAACAAAAGCCTTTCTGTCTGAGCTTGTCTTCTTTGACTAAAGAGGAGGAGGCATATAGGAGCACACATTTGTCAACTGACAACACAATGACATGTCAAATATTCTGTGTTTTGTCCTGTCTCAAGGGAAACTCCCCTTTTGTAACTGCTGGGCAGCTGTGGAGTCAGGAGGAAAAACCCTGGAATATGAGAAGGGCTGAATTCTCCAGCTGGGTGACCTTTACAACGGTCATTCATTGAGCAAGTGTTTTCTGAGTATCCTTCTGTCTTAGTGTTGTGGTAGGTGACAGGGACACGATGACACTGATACATGATCCCTAGACTCCAAAGTTTACTGTCTAGTCTATGGCCAAGTCATTTAATTTCTCTAAGGGCAAGAACTGGAACGAGTAATGAAGAGGGGAGAGTTTATTCATTTTATTTCTGTGTTAAGAGAGCAGTGTACTGGGCCGGGGTGTGGGTGGGAGGAGAAGGTTTGAATCCAGCAATTTATTTACCAAGGGGACTTAGCTGATGAGACTCTTTGCCCCTAGCTACAGGAGAAAAAGAAAGCAGAGGAACATGTCTTGTTTGGAAGTGGCTGTCTTCCGCTGGGCGAATTTTAGCCCAGGTGCCAGTAGTTTGTGGCTGTGTTTGTGGAGAGGCAGGAGGGGGAAGGGGAAGGAGGAGGCGGCTTCTCGTCTCCTCTAGGAATTTCATGCTGTCATTACTTTGTGGGCACTTAGTGTATCCGGCGTGATCTGCCGTGACTGGCTGTGTCGCAACAGGAATGGTTCTGAGCTACTAGAGGGAGAGATGGTGGTCACCGCAGGCCGGAGACCACATCCTGCCCTTCAGTGTTGGCTCATGCTAGTTTCGGAGGCGAGGAGGAGGAGAAACATCTAGCTGCAAGCAATACCATATAGCAAATCTCTGATTGGATATCAACCACAGTTTGAAGAGGTGTTTGAAAGATGAACAGGCAGAAGAGAGATTTCACTCCTATCTCAGTGTACTCACAGAAAGAGCAGATTTCTTATCTTCTCTTTCCTTTGGTTCATTCTAACATAGCACTCATGGTTTTAAAAATACATCAGTTCACATCACTGTTCTGCTTAAATTCATCAAATGGCTTCCCTTTGCACTTAGGGACAAACCCAGGCTCCTTACCACGGTCTGGTCTCTGTTCTTTCTCCAGCCTTGTTTTGTACAGTGTTCCCCAAACTCATTTTGCTCTGGCTACGTGGGCCAAGACCATCCCCACCTCCCAGGCCTTGGCCTTGGTCACATCTTCATATGCTCAACCTCATCCCTCAGGTGTCAGTTTAAATGTCACCTTCACAGAGCTTCGAGACCCCTTCCCTGACTGTCCTATAGGAGACCCTCCTGGCACCATCTTTACCTTACTATGGTTTCATTGGTACATTTACTATGCATATCTGAAATGACCTTGTGTCCTCACTTGCTGACAAGTAGGTGGCAGGCGTTATCCTCTTTACCACCCTATCCTCAGCCTAGAACATGGTAGGTACTCAATAAATTTGTGTACTGTTTTTTAAAATACATTTGTCTTTTTGAGTCAAAGAATATTATAGTTGCAAAGGAGCTAGGAAAAAGTTTACCCAAATTCCCTGCCACTATAGATGAGGCAGCTCATGATGGTCAAATGGCACATCAAGGTCAACGGCAGATGGTCTGGACTGTCAGGTTGGCATGGGATCTGGTTCCAGACTGCCCCAGGAGCCACACTTGGGCCTATGAGTAAATTACTTACAATGCAAACATATCTCAAATACTTTCCAGAAGGGGAAGCAACTGGAGACTCTAGTTCCAGAGGGATGCTAAACAACTGAGCCTTCAGAAACAGAAACTAAATAGCAGCTTCCCCTACCTGTTGGGTTAAAAGAACAAAACCACATGGAAATTAACCACAAGGCTGTTGCCCAAACATGTTCCATAATTCTTATAGAGAATTGTCAAGCAAATAATCTATCCCCAAATTCCTCCATCTTCTATGACAGTGAGTATATACATATCTGTTTGGAAAATCTTCCAGTTATCAGAGGCAGGAGGCTCAAGCAGCTCTGGCACATCTCAAATGTGCAACACCCACTTTGGGTGCCCATAGGAATAGGAAGGTTATGCCTTTTGCAATAAACTCTTGATTACATTTGGCATGCTTCTTCATGCACTGGGAGCTTTGTCCTTCCAAAGCCCTTATTTACTCAGTGAATAACACAGATTAAAAACCTGGAAAGATTTGTCCTAACTTTGAGCTTGAACACAGACAGATTGAAAGAAAAAAACTTCAGAAGCATTAATAATCTTCAGGCATGCCAAGACTGGGTAAATATTATTTGAAAGTGAAATATCTAACTGAGGGAAGCAAAGTAACAAGGAAGGCCAAGTTTATAGGAATTAATTATATTCACAGCTGAGAGAAGCTTTGCCTCCATCTTCCATCTACCCCAGTTATTTCTGAATTGACAATGGTGCCTAGCGCCTGTTGGATTGATCTTAATAGTGAGGTCTAGCTGCTTCACCTGAGCTCCCACCTACCCCAGCACATCCCACCAATCTGTTGGACTAGTACTTAAAATTCAGCTCACTTGTCCAATTTGGCATATCTCTTATATGATAAGCCCTTGACTTGGCCTAGAAGATGGGGTAGAATTTTAATATACCTATATACTCAAGTATAAGCTGAGTTTTTTCGGCACAAAATTTGTGTTCGAAAAACCCGAACTCGGCACAAATTTTGTGCCGAAAAAACTCAGCTTACACTCAAGTATATACGGTAAAATACATTTCTGAGCGGTGCCTGTGGCTCAAAGGAGTAGGGTGCTGGCCCCATATACCAGAGGTGGCAGGTTCAAACCCAGCCCTGGCCAAAAACTGCCAAAAAAAAAAAGGAAAAGGAAAAAAAAAAGCCCAAACATTTCTGGGCCTGTGGTGGTATACTTAAGATTCTACATCAAGAAAAAAATTATACAAAATGGGCATGCTTTTGATCTGGTAGTCTCTAATGAGAAAGAAATCAGGTGGAAAATAAAACATCAATCTTAATAATTTACTTCATCTTTAATTTCTATTTTTGGATATTTATAAATTTTTTAGAGGTTGGCCTTGCTCTGTTGCCCAGGCTGGAGTGCCGTGGCACAACCCTAGCTCGCTGCATCCTCAAACTCCTAGGCTCCCAGGGCCTCCTGTCTTAGCTTCCTAAATATCTGGGACTATAGGCTCCTGCCATCACACTCAGCTAACTTTAAAATTTTTTTGTAGATCTGTACAGCTAAGGAAACAACAAACAAAGCAAATAGACAATCCTAAGAACGGGAAAAGATATTTGCATATTATGATTCAGACAAAAGCTTAATAACTAGAATCTACAGAGAACTCAAATTAAGCAACAACAAGAAAAGCCAACAATCCCTTATATCAATGGGCAAGTAAGATGAATAGAACCTTCTCTAAAGAAGACAGATGAATGGCTAACAAGCATATGAAAAAATGTTCATTGTCCCTAATTATCAGAGGAATGCAAATCAAAACCACCCTGAGATATCATCTAACTCCAGTGAGAATGGCCCACATCACAAAGTCTCAAAGCTGCAGATACTGGTGTGGATGTGGAGAGAAGGGAACGCTTTTATACTGTTGGTGGGACTGCAAGCTAACACAACCCTTTTGGAAGGAAATATGGAGAACCCTCAAAGAACTCAAGCTAGACTTCCCATTTGATCCTGAAATCCCATTACTGGGCATCTACCCAGGAGGAAAAAAAAATTCATTTTATCATAAGGACATTTTCACTAGACTACTGTTTATTGTAGCTCAATTTACAATTGCCAAATTATGGAAACAGCCTAAATGCCCACCAATCCAGGAATGGATTAATAAGCTGTGGTATATGTATACCATGGAATACTATTCAGCCACTAAAAAGATGGTGACTTTATATCTTTTGAAATAATTTGGATGGAACTGAAATACATTCTTCTTAGTGAAGCATCACAAGAATGGAGAAGCAAGTATCCAGTATACTTGATTCTGATACGAGGACAACTGATGCTAGTACATGGTGGGGGGTGGGGAATGGGGGGGCAGAGAGAGGGAAGAAGGAAGGGGGTGTGGGGTCACAGTGTGTGACACACCTCCTGGGGATGGGACACTATTATTAGAGGGACTTTACCCAGCAAATGCAAACAGTTAACCTGGCTCTTTGTACTCTCAATGATTCCCCAACAATAAAAAAATAAAGAAAGAAAAAAAAAATTTTTAAGAGATGGCATCTCACCATGTTGCCCAGGCTGGTCTCGAACTCTTGGCCTCAAGTGATCCTTGTCTCTTGGCCTCGCAAAGTGCTGGGAACAGAGGCATGAGGCACTATATGCCTGGCCTATTTTTGTATGTCTTCCATTGCTTATAATGAATGCCCCACTTAGCGGGGCTCAGTGGCTCATCTCTATCATCCCAAAACTCTGGGAGGCTGAAGCAAGTGGATTGCCTGAGCTCAGGAGTTAGAGACCAGCCTGAGCAAGAGAGAGACCTGTGTCTAAAATAGCTGGAGTTTTGGCAGGTGCCTGTAGTCCCAGCTACCTGGGACTACCTGGGAGGCTGAGGCAAGAGAATCTCTTGAGCCCAAGAGTTTGAGGTTGCTATGAGCTATGATGCCACAGCACTCTACCGAGGGTGACAAAGTGAGACTCTGTCTCAAAGGAGAAAAAAGTAAAGATGATGCTTAATAGTAATACTTACCGAGTGTCCACCAGGTACCAGGCACTGTTCTACAGCATTTTACACGTTTTATTAATTCAGTATAATTCTCACAGCAACACTTTGGGGTAGACACCATTATTGGTATCTTTTATAAGCATATGATTTACAAATGAGTTATAAACACACATAAATAGAGTGTGCATGCTTAAATTATTTTTTACTATTGGGAGTCCATGCTCTGCTTTTTTTGCCTTCCCCATCATGCTTCTGTGATCACCTCGTTACTTCTGTGGTTGTGCGGACACCTCCTACTTCTTCAGGCAGCCCTGTTTCTGCATGTGCCTCACCCCCCATTTCTGTGGCCATGTCCCTCATCTGTGAGCATCCCTGACTTCTGTGGGTACCTGGACACAGCAGGATCTGCCTGCCTGAATGCTTCTGATGACTGACTAAGACAGGAAATCAGGGACTCAGCCTTTCTCCTGTAAATCTCTAGCAGCCTAATCAGCAAGCCCAGGAAGGATGTACGTTGTGCCCTCAAGCTCACTGCCCACCCTCCTTCTGACAACTCAATCATTTCTATGAGACGTTTTCAAAAGGGCCTGTAGCTCTGGTTTTATGACTTTGTTGGTGGTGGTGACAGCTGGCTTCCCTCCTAACATGCCAGATGCCACCCATTTTAAGACCTAGGCGGCCACCCTCTGTCAGAGGAAGGCCACCGAGTGTATAGTCCCAAATTAATCCAAGGTCACTGTGGCAGAGGAGCCTCTGTGAAGGGGCCAGGCTGCTCATGCATGTCACTACCCACCCAGGGCTTGGCAACAGCATCCCCTTAATTTAAGGCACTGGGTTTAAACTTGAGTCATCGTGCCATATTTCAGCCTTTCATTTGCCAAACCGCCAGTCAACTTAAACTAAAACATGCTTTTGGAAAATGCTTTCAGGGGAGGTAGGAATGCAGCAACTTGCTGTAAATATTCAAATGGACTTAGAGTGGTAATGGAGAAAAAAATAAGAATGTGCATCGGTTACGGGTGTGCTGCTCTTTGCTGCAGAGAGACAAAGAGATGGGGCTGCAAGCTTTTCTCTGTCCTTTCTAATCCAGTAGCACACATGGGTCAGTTTATTCCAGTCAGAAAACTGGTGCTCAAGTTCTCCATGACCTTCTTGGGCTAAAGATGGCAGCTAGAATTACCATAGAGTTAGTCTCATTCTTATCCCTTAGAGAGAGCTGGGAGGGACCAGACAAAAGTCATCCTGGCCTGAAGGTCCTCTCTTTTAAGAGACTGTGGACGTCTGTGCATGTAGCAGATATTTCAGCGGTGACGGAAGAGGGAAGGCAGCATTCTACATTTGTCCTCTAAGCAAGGCAGGGGAACAGAGAGAGCACTGAGCTGAGAGAACCAGGCTGAGGTCCTGCTCTTTCTCCCTTCTTGGCTAGCTGACCCTGTGCATATAATTCAGTTCCCTGGCCTCTGCTTCCTCAGCTCTAGAATGGGCTTATAACACCTGCCTACTATAACAGCCTGACTGTGCTCCAAGTGTAGAGCAAATCACTCAAAAGGCAGGGTGGGGAGAGGGCTTAAGTGGTTTCCAAGTGGCTGTGACAACACTGGTTATAGGGGTCAGTAAACTGCAAAGTGATAGATTATAATATGATGGTTGATGGCATTTGGGAATGCTAGACGCTGTTAGAAATCATGACTGCTTTGCCAAGGTGCTTCATTCCTTGTTTTTGTCTAGTGGCTCCCTCCCGATTGCTAGATAATGTGGCTTGAATAGCCTCCTGGGCAAAGCCTCTTCCCGAGCCCGTCCACTCTCCTTTTCTAGCCATAGTCTGTATCTAAATGAGCAATCATCGCTGTTTATGGACTTCTTACCACATGTGATTAATGTACTGGACACTGCTTATCTCATTTAGTGCTTGTCACAGCACTGAGCAGGGTGCTGTAATCATTTCCACTTTATAGACAGGCGAGTGAGACTCGTCCAAGGTTGTCCAAGGTCATTATAACTAGCTTATGGCAACACCCTTAGCTGATCCTATATGCTAAAGCTCGCTCTGCAACCTTTGTCAGTGTTTTGCTCGCTGATCTCTGAACAGACTCACAGCTGCCTGCCTTGATCCGGTCCCCCTGAATTCTACTTTTACTCAAGACCAGTCCAAACCCTACTTTCTCCCTGAAGTCTTTCTTGAATATTCTGCCCCCAGTGATCCCACTTTCTGAAACTTCATAGCTCGCCTGGCTCGCCCACCTACATCTTGGTACTTTTCAAATTCTGCATCATGGTGTCAGAGCAGGTAATTTCTGTTAAAGCAAATTTCTCAAATCACCAATTGGACTGTATGGCAGGAGTCAGCAATATTCTTCTGCATAGAGCTACAGAGGAAATATTTTAGGCTTGCAGGCCACAATGTCTGTGCTGTTCAACTCTGAACCCAACTCTGCTGTTTAGCACAAACACAGCCATAGACAATATCCAACAAGGGAGTGTAGCTGTGTTCCCATGACACTTTGTTTATGGACACTGAAATCTGACTTGCACATAATTTTCATATGTTATAAAATATGATGCTTTTAATTTTTTAAAACACTGGAACATGTACCAATCATGCTTAGCTTATGGTCCATGCAAAAAAAGGCAGGTAGTGTGCTGACCCCTGCTGTAGATCAGTCACATCTATTTCACCGGTTTCCTTCACTGGCTAGTGGCAGGGATGATGAAAATAATATAGGTTTTGGAGTAGCACAAGTCCAAATTCAAGTTCACCTCTATATTACACTATATTCAGCAACAACAGATATATAATAACTGTTGGTTCTATGCCCCGTTTAAGCCATACTTTTTATTGGTACCCCTTATTTTTGAATCTTAGTTCCATTTAATCCCAATATATCAGTTTTTTTAAGTGAATCACTAGGGAACAGAGGTAGTTTTTTGGGTAAATACTGTTTTTTTCCTACCATTAAGTATCAATAGGGGAGAATATAAAGATTGTAAACTGTGCAATCATTCTAAGCACCTCAGAACTCCTATTGCAAATAGGCAAGTCTTTGCCCTAACTCTATCTGACCTACAAATGGAAGATGTCAGGTCTTAATCACCCAGGAAAAATGGTTACATGTGCTTAAATCCTGTTTCCTCCCTGAAAAAGAAGTTACACTGCTTTTTGAAATTTATACAAACATTTTCATATCCATTGTCTTTATTTTTCCATTATATATTTTTTTATTCTCATAAAAATGCCTCAATATTGGTATGATTATCCTAGTTTTATCATTTAGGGAGGCAAAGTGATTAATTTCAGAAGGTACCACAGAAAGTAAGGTTTAAACTTTGAGCTGGAATGTGGGAGGGCTATCTTCTTTCTATCACTGAATTCCTGATGGACCACACAGTATACATCCCAGAAACTGTATCTAGAATTTAATTCCTCAGTGTGTCTGGTTTAAAAATTCATTATGTAAAATGTAACATTTGGGCTGCAAAGTAGTTTCTGACTGGTTTGCAAACTTGAAAACTCACTGAGATCACCAGGCAGATATTTTAAAAGTAGCAATGCCTGGGCACCATCTTCAACTAATTAAATCAGAAACTCTAGAGCAAGGCTTTTGTAGCTTAACAAGCTTTGTGGTGATTCTAGTGTGCAGCTAAGGCTGAGAACCACTGGGCTGTAGCAGATTCATAGGCTCATGTTAGAGCTGTGAGTGGGGGGTGGTCTCTGAAGAGAACTACTTTATCCTCTGGCCCTTCTGTGCCCTGATTGGTCAGCCCACCTCCTCATAGTTACCAACTTCCAACCCCATGACTGGCTCAGCCCCAGGAACCCTTCCCAGCTCCCTAAGGGAATTTCCAAAATGTATTGGTCTTAAGATGGAGGGTGAACTATTTTTAAAATACCTTCCACCTCAAGGTAAATTACTGCTTCTAAAGATTTTAATTCATCGTTAAAATGCACAGCTAAGATGGTAGTTTAAGTCGTTGGGCATATACAGGGGAAGTAGCAGGAACAAGGCATTGAAGCTTGAGGCCGGTTAAAATGACATACAAATGTTATGTAAAGACCTTTCTAATTTATAGTCAAAAATTTTCTGATTCTAAAAATTCTATGACATTTTCACGCTGAGTGATAAAAACGATAACATGTCGAGATGGTGTTAGCTGTGTCTTTTATTACCTCTGCACGTCTCTCTTTTGGAACATGACATCCAGTATGAACTTAACAAATTTTCTGAAAATGTACCTTGGCTCTAAAGGCTTCAGACTTTTTCTTTTCCCCAAATGGCCCTTAAAATTGGTTTAGCTCCTTAGTGAAACCAGCAATCATTGTAGCATTAAAACACCATTAGGTCAGAGTAATAAGATGGGATAATACACTGGCAAGCTGCTTCGCAGAGTTGGTTTAAGGATAAGAAGAATATATGAGAAGTATACTGAGTTCCTAGGAAGGAAAACCTCAAAACACACTGCCTACCATTAAAATGTTTTAAGTTCTTTATAAAAATAACATGTTATTTCTCAAATTATAGAGGACTCTTAACAGTGAAGGGGAAAAAAAAGATTGTTCTTTCCAAAATAGAAAGATTTTTCCACTATTTCTGAATTGAATGACTTTGAAAGAATCCAGAACTTTGTCTGATTTTGAGATTATGGAAGGGAAAGTGCTCATGATCTATTTCACAATTAGTTACTACTAGAGACAAGTTCTCTGTGTTGAATCTTAGCCAAGTGCCAGATTCGCCAGTTAATTACTGTTTTTAAGGAGAAAAACCTTTTTATCAGCTAAATTGAAGAAGCATTTTAGGGGGAAATCAACCAATAATTTTGGTAAGGAGTAACAATGTATTCAGTATCTGACTTTGCACAGTTGATTTTAGTCTGCAGAATACTTCCATTAATAATACATCCCGGAGTTTCCACAGCTATCCTGCCAAGTTGAGCCAAGTTCTTACCGAGGGGGAAACCGAGTCTTTGAAAGGTTGAAACCACTTGAAATTGGAAGGGGGAGGTCAAATCCTTGGTTTATATAGACTTTACGGTAGCAGTGTAGAGTGTAAACTCTATTGCCCAAGTCTCAAATCCTAATTTCATTACTTTGTGACTTTACACATTTTACCTTGTTGTGCTGCCATTTGTTTAGAAAGAAAAGCATTTAATACTTTTATAGTATTAAAAGGTGAAAATGCACATAATTGCATGAAATAGATTTTCACTTGTGAGCCTCGTTTCTTTGCTTTATTGCTTGTGAAAGGGAAGGTAGCTGGGAAGGAAAACCACCTAAAACTGGCCATTTTCATGATCAGTTTGTAACAAGACGTCTAGATTGAGATGTCTTTCTCCAACACCCAGAATATGGAAACTATTCATATTCTTAGCAACAGAAGTTTCCAGATCTTCCTGGGCCCACTTCCAACCTGTCTGGGTTAGCTTGCGGGCACTAGCAGGTCCAGGCGACCTCCCGGAACAGGCAGAGCCACCCTGAACAACACAAGCATTTCACCCAAGAAGATCTCTTATTTTCAGCCTTTTTGGATTGGAGTAAGGGCTTAGTCTAAGGGTGCAGATGTCTGCTCATGTCCTTCCTCACAGGGTCAGCCGATAGCTTCTAACCTTTCTTGCAGGCCTGGGTTTTCATCAGGTCAGTTTGGACGGCCAAGCCTGCATCTGCCCAGATGACAGGTGAATGATCTAAGCCTCAAGGGGGCTTAAATGTCATCACTCTGGCTGAGCCTTTGCAATCATCTGACTCAGTGACACAGCGCTGAGAAACACAGCAACCCAGGGAAAAGAAAACAAAAACCAAACCAACACCCACAGGGGGAAAACTCCCTCCCACTGCAGAGCCCGAAATCCAAACAGCTGCTGCCTCCCAGGCTGAACTACCGAGCCCGGGGGAGGGGGGAGGAGCAAAAAGCTAATGGAAAAGAATCATTGACTTGGAAGTCATTGTTAAACCTATTTGCCTCACTACCTTCATCATTAATATTTTGCAAAAGTTCATAATTTTTCTTTTCCAAATAAGGTTTAAGATGGAAAACAAGAGACCCAAACAAGAAGTTTTGGGTTTTAGGTAGATATGGGAATGAATTTTGCCATCAGAAAAAATCCTAGGAAAGAAATAATGGGGTGCTTTGAACTCCTCAAGATTTGTGGCCTAAACCAAGAATGTCTTGGACTCACCCAGAGTTAGCCAAAGAAGGACAAGAGGGAGGACCATGGGAACGATTAGAGGTATGGAAGGTTTTTACAAAACACCAAATGCATTAGGGCAGGCTTCCTGCTGAACTCTCTCCTGCTAATGTTGCTGCTGCGTGCCTGTAACATGTTCCCATTATCCACAGTGTGGGCTCTGACGGGGCTTGGAGTGAAATTTCATTTGAGGGGACTGACTCACTAACTCAGAGATATCACGGGAGCCTCTGTCTGTCTTGGCCAACCTCAGACACATTCTAACAGGACCCACCTAAGAATCTGAAGAACATCAGGGGAGAAGGAGGCTGAGGAGTCTGCTTTCTGCTTGACCCCAAATTCTCAGGTTCCTAAAACATTATTTTTGTGTGTGTGTGTGTGTGTGGGAAGGGGGAATTACTTTAAGACAACCCATAGAGATGATTCAACCTGAGAGATCTGGGTAAGCCTTTGCGACCTTGAGACTTACCCGTACCACATAGTTAAATCTTCTGGAATCCAGAATGGCCGTTGAAAAGTCCAGTCTGTTGAAAGCTTCCCCCAAAGTGCAATATCCGTGGCGCTGAATGTGAAAACAGAGGTACAGAAGTTACTCCTGCCACGCAGAAGTCATCCAAAGTTAGAATCCAGCTAGAATAATCCGAGACCAATCCAACTGGATTCTACCAACAAGTTTAACATCTATCTCAGGTAACCTGGGGCCACTGGCTTCTTTCCTGCACCATGAATTCCTGTGAACCACCAAGATGGTAACACAGCCCGAAGCTCACCAAGTTAAATACCCTTTCTCGTGACTTGTACCAGTTTGACCCTTGCTCTCTGTACACAACAGTCTGGGAAAATCATTAGTTGCTTGTCAAGGAAAGAAGGGAGCAAGCTGAGTACCACATACACAGTGTAGAAGGTGATGATAGTTGGTGACTATTAACACACTCCTGGGAGGAGAATCAGATCTGCCTACGTCAACAGTGTCCCCACCTGGCTTTGCATGATTAGTGCTTTTCTTATTGTGATGGATGAAGGTGTTTTTTAGGCCTCATGAGGAAGCAAAAGAAGTTTTGATCTTTAATCTATAAACATACATGGAGTTGGGAACAGAAAGCCCTGGCCCAGAGTCGCTGCTCTGTTGTGAGTATCTGGGGAGTCTTGGGTACATTACTGGGCCTTACGTCTCAGAGGGAAATGGATATTCACCAAGGTCCAAGACAGTGATGGAAATTCTATCATTCTATCAGGAAACTGCCTAAATCCTGGGCATCTGAGCAAATGCCTATGCAGGGAGAAATGTGCACCAAAGGGCCTTCGGAATGTAGTTATTATAATATCTTGTCTCTTCCTACCTCATGTTGAGTAGGCAGGTCCCGAAAACTTCTGCCACATTTGGTGTTTAGCCCTCCCAGGGCCAAAACCTAACCAAGTTGAAGTCTGAAGAGATCTTAGAACAAAAGGGAAATACCATCCTGGGGCAAAACCCAGGACTTTGTAATAATACAGTTGAGAAGGGCATGTTCATCTTGATAAAGCACTTTTACATACACAATCTCATTGAATGACTGGGAGCCCACCTAGTAACTTACTTTGTTCTCTCTGTGTACCCCCACACTCGGATGGTAGCTAGGCAGTGGGTTGCAAGCCACCACCCGCACCTGAAAAGACACCCATGATTTGAAGTGATATTGTTGCCCAATGTCTCCCAACCCTATCAGGGAGGCAAAAGGCCCCATGTAACTATTTAACAAATGGATGCACGCTCACCTCTTTAGTGCTTCCTTTGTGAACATAGATCCATTTTTCTTGGTGGAAATCTACAGAATGAAAAAAATACACAGTTTTAAAGTTTTATAACGTGTCCAAGATTTTAAACATTTTGTTTATCCCAAAGTCGAAAAAGTTTTGACATAAAGCCCCAAGACTCTACTGACAATTTAAGAGGGTACAAATGCTTTCTTTCTGCCGTATATAAATATTGGAGTTATTATCTGCTTTATCTGAAGCACTCCAAATCTTTCATAGTAAGATTTCACACATTAAAACTCCAAAATTAAAAAAAAATCTAATAACCAAGTACAAGTTTATTTATTTATTCTTTCTTTCTTTCTTTCTTTTTTTTTAATGAATTCTGGGACCAACGATCACCAGCTGCCCAGGTACCAAAAAATTATGCTTCCGAAATCTCTTGATTCTGCACAAAGAGCTGTTGAGTTGCCCCATGTGTGCCACTCACGACAGAAGCCCTTTTTGTACAAGTTTATTTTAAATGCCAAACCTAAAACTTATATAAGGCCATACAAAGTGGAAATAGAACAGATAAAATGAGGAAAGCAAATACAAGTGAAATTAAAACAATCTGTAATTCGTGCTTATTAATAAAACTTTGTACTCTCTGCAAATACATATAACAGCTAGAAATATTAATAGTATTTACAAGAGGAAAGACAGAAAAATGTATTCTAAAGCCTCAAACACGGTACAAACTATAAGCGAACATTGGAATTGACTCAGCTGGCTGCATCGCTGGGTAATAACTATATTACCTATGTCAAATACAAATGACAAGCAGGAAATAAAGACCTCAGCTAACAAAGAGCTTATAAACAAGACTCTAAAGAACACGTTAATCTCACTTGTAAAATGCACAGCCAGGTTTCTGAGTGCAAAGATCCTAGTGACCTTTGTCACTGACACAGTAAAACGTTAAGGCAGATGTCTAACATGGGAAGTTTGTGCCCACCCCCCCACCTGCCTTGCCCGAGAGCCAATCATAACTGTCTTCAAACATTTTTCTTCTTAGGTTCCAAACCCACAGCTTACACTGAGTTTTGGTTTTGCTATTCATCATGTCTTTCTTTCTCTTCTTGGCTGCAACGTCATAGTTCAGGCTGTTGAAAAGATTCTCCTTATTGTACGCCTCCTTGTTGCTGTAACTATGAATGACAGAAGAGAGGATGAGATGTAACAGCTATGCTTTAATTGTCAGCTGTTTCCAAAAATAACTTACTGGTTATAAAACAAACACGAAAACACCCATGCTTCTCAAACAATAGAAAACAATAAAATAATCACACACACACACACACACACACACACACACACACAAAAGGAAAAGCTTATACAGGCATAGACCTCTTTCTCTGAGGATGAAATGCTGTCACATCTGTGTGGAAGGCAGGGATGGAGGCTTCTGCTTCTTTTGACTTCCCTAACAGTGCCTGTTATTGTAATTTGATAACACAGCCCTATACTCTTTAAGAGCAATGCGGGGTGCTACAATATTACTTTAAGCAGAATTCATGACTTGGGGGAGGGGTGATTACACAACCCCTTCATTTTGCAAAAGCTGCTGCTTTTTTCCCCCTTTAAAAACCAGCTTTCTTGAGATACACGTCATAGGACATACGATTCACCCATTTAAAGTGTACCCAAGCTGCTTTTAACTAGCCTCCTCCTATTGTCTCTTTAAAATATGATCACATTGACAAAGATCTGACTTACAAAGTCCATTTCTAGGATATGCTTAGAATATGGCACGAGTTGCTTAGATTTTCTGTAATTCCTTGACTGATACTAGGCATTATGCTGTGACCTTGGGTCCTAACTGAAACAAGTTAAATTCTTAATTCATAAATTTATAGGGTCTGTACAGACATTGATAAGGTCTCCATGTACCTGTTTAATTCACAGGTCTTGAAAGGATAGGCAGGTTTAAGTTGGGTGCATATTTCCCTGAGGAGGCTATTTGAGGGGCTGATGAATTATTCTACTATACAGTGTAACTTCAGAGTAAATCTGAATAGTTTCCATAGAAGGGACGCAGGAGGAACGTGGAAATATAATGAGAACACAGGTTCCCCAACTCCATCCACCCCCATGAGGTGTATAAGGCAGAATTTATAATGCCAACTGGTAAAACATAAATTAGAGGGTTTTTGCCATATTACCAATATATTATGCTCTGAGTTCCTCTGCTGAACTTAAAATTTGATTTAATTTGTATATTTTTTGGACATATGTCTGTAGGGTAAAATGATATATACTTGTACTTCTATATTCCCTTGGCATTGTTTGAACCACAGAAGAGAAAAGAGGGGTTGAAACAATTGCTAGTATCTTTTTTTAGTTACAATTGTCTCTCAAGCGGTACTTCAATTAGTGTAATCAGTATCTTGCTAAATGCTTACATGGGACATCACCAACAATATACTCAGTGTTGCTTTTCTGGACCCATTAGGATAAACTTGATGAATAATCAATCATTTGTTAATCTTCTTTCATAAGGCCATCCTTAATACTATTTATTAAGTTTCCCAATAAGCCCAATAGCCTTCTTTTCATTCTGGGAAACAAGATATCTTTAGTTTTCAGATACAGTACTGCAGATATGTCCTCTTTCAGAGGCACTTTCATAAGCCAGCCAAGGGCGAATGCTTTGGGCCAGGCCTTGTGTAACACATGAGTGTATATTTGTCTACTTGCATGACCAAAGGGATACAAAATCACTGATCAGTCGATTATCTGCTCCAAAGTCAGTAGGAAGGGGGTGGGGGGTGGGGGACACAAAGGCAGGCTGGAACTCTGAGTCCCCAAGGCTAACTTAAGGAATCTCAATCAAAGTTGAGAAAAAGAAAAAGCAATAGAAGGTCGCTTGAGTGGTCCATGATGTACCAAAGCTAAAAACAGCTTTAGAAAGGAAAGCTGGAACATTTTGTGTGCAAAAACCATATGAAGGCTTATTTTTAAACACCTCCCCCCACCCAAACAACAGTATAAATTCCACATATAGAGAACCATAAAATGAAGCTGTCTTATTCTCAATTATACATTTAAAGTTCAGCAGAAAATTTTCAGAGCCTAGGTCATAGGCTATAACCATCACTTAGAAATTTTAAATATTTCTATTTCATCCTTTTTTTTTCCTTCTAACTAGAAACATTCTTCAAAGTAATCTGAGCACTTGCTTCCCTTACAGAAGCTACAATAACCTGCTTTAAGCCCAAGTGACTCATTGTAAAAGCTAGCTTAAGAATTTTACATAATTGATGATGCTTTCTCACTGTAGATTACAGAAAAGTTTTAACCAATGAGAAACCCTAAACTTTTTATTTGGTATTATGTTTTAGATTGGAGGTAGGGCCTGGAAAGGCCTGTGGGGTTTATTTGTGTTGCCTATTTATATGTGTTCTTTTAAGCAATATTATATTCAGTTAGAAGCTATTTTGAGACTTCAATTGTATCCATTTCAAGGAAATACAAAGCCAGTGGAAAATTACAACTGAAATTTTTAATAAGAAAAACCACCACCATTGAGGAATTGTAGCATTTTAATTTTTTTAAATAAGCAAAACCATCTCACAGAAGCTGCTTTCTTCACTGAATTCAAGAATAGCCATAAAGTTCCTATTTTATAGTCACTTCTTACTAATTTTGATTTTTATAAGACTAGGCCTAAAATAAGAAAAGACCCCCCCCCCCCTTAGCCTCACACTGCCACATACCAAGATACTTTAAGACAGCTTTAGAAAAGGTGGAAAGATTTCAAAATAAGACCATAAGTAAGGCTATTTTTGGCAGCAGATAAAGGAGGGAATGAGAAAAAAAAAAATCCCTATTTCTCATTTCATTTGTGATAAAAACCATGTAAGAAAGCAGTGACCTGCCAAGAGGCTTAGTTGTAGTTATATAGATTTGATTAAAGCCAATGAGATTTCTATGTTAATTTCCTCTAATATATATCCAGCTCACCAAACTCACAAGTCTAATACCCAGAATGCTCTGGTGAAACAAACAACCTAGTGTATAAAACTCATAGAATAGTACCTTGCACATAGTAAGCACTCATAAAATCTTAACTATTATTTTTGTCTAGGGCACCAAGGTAAACTTCCTGCTTCCTGGTCCAAGCTTAGCTATATAGTAAAGCAACATTCAAGGGAGTTTTTGACTATAGAAGTGTCAGCTTAAGTGGGGGACTGGCCAAGTTTCAGACAGTTTAGGTAACTCATCCTGAGGGTGGGACTGGAGGGGGTTGTTATGCCCGGTGCCTCAACCACTATTTCCTTGAAGTATTCTCGAATCCTTCCCAATTCATGCTGAGCTCTTTCCTTGAATTTCTATCTACCTCACCATATTTAACACTTGCCATTTTCCTTCTATTTTATACAATGACATTTTGAGAGGGGGGCCTGTGTTAAATGTATGTTAAATTTTCCTATAATCTCAGTCCTGTGCACTTGGCTGTGATGGGATTTGTAACAGGGTGCTGGTGAAGGACGGAGGGAATGGCCAGCAGAGTCCAGAACAGGGGTGTGTATAGACAAGCCTCGGTCCACATTAAACAATAACCCCACACTGAAAACCTCCCAATGTACCTTTCATCCTTCTCTCCCGTTTGGGCAGCTCACAGAATGGTATGTGGCATGAGAGAAGTAAGTCTACCAGGCCTCTGCAGTCCTCTGTTTAACTCACCATCCCTCCCTGCCCTCTTTAAGGGCCTGCCTTTTGTTTTCTCATAACAGGCGAGGCATTCAGCTTCACCTGTGTAGGCAGGGGCTCAGCCCAAACCTGACATCACAGCGAAATGTCACAAAGACTGAAAACAGTGGGGATATTTGAGATCACCAACCCAGACCTCAGAGGGCCAATTGCTTTTAAGAAGTTGGCAGACTTCTTATGCTAAGTAGAGAAGGGATTGTTTACAGTTACTGGGGGTGGGGGAACATCCTGCAAACAAACAGCCAGCTGGTCTGCTAGGTGGCTACTGAAGGATTTCTAAACTCTGGCTCAAAGGACCACCTGTGGTCCCTATATAAGTACTCTTTGTGGTAGTGATGATCAGTTTGACAGTTTCAGCTCAGGTGTGAAATGGAAGGAAAGAAAAGAGGCTCATGAGGGGGACCAAGGGGCAGGAAGCTACTTGATCCCAGCCTGGTCTAAACCTCTGGGGTAAGTTAAAACCACTTTCAGGTCTTCAATACTGTGGGGAGAGAGAGCTACCTTCCTTCTTCTTTTTTTTTTTTTTTCTTTTGAGACAGCATGTCACTCTGTTGCCCTGGGTAGAGTGCCCTGGCATCATAGCAACCTCAAACTCTTGAGCTTGAGCAATCTTCTTGCCTCAGACTCCCGAGTAGCTGGGACTACAGGTGTGCACCACTACTCTCAGCTAACTTTTTTCTATTTTTAGTAGAGGTGGGGTCTCTACTAAATGTTGCTCAGGTTGGTCTTGAACTCCTGGGCTCAAGGGATCCACTGGCCTTGGTCTCCCAGAGGGCTAGGGTTACAGGTGTGGGTGACCGTGCCTGGCCTCCTATTTACCTCTAAAGGAGCGTGACATGGGTATTAATATGACTCTACTCCCCTCTAAGAAGTACCCTAAAGGTATATTTGGATCAGCCACTGTGACACGGCTGTACCGTTGCTGTACTTCCCTATAAAGACTCTGAACTTTTATACAGAAATGAAATAAAGGTTCAAAATATTAAGTCATCATTCCTTAGGAACGAAGAGGAAGGATGGAAGCTTCCCATTTTGTTGAGGGAGAAAAATTTAGTCATAATTGGTAACTTGAGTCATTAAGATATATAGTCTGTCAAGAACAGTTGGTCTTTTTATCTTTCTGTGAATAAATTATCTGATTTTCTGTAAATAAGAATTCTTTATAGTGCTCCCAAAACTCCCTTGGGACTGTCTCCAAGTATCTCTGACATAAAGGTTAATATGCTTGTGTCTCTTCTAGCAGACCCCAGGATTAAATAATCTCTTTTCATTGGGAGACAAAGGGAATTTGATGCATCACAAATGAGAAACAAATGGGCCGCTCTGGGGTTAAAGCTGCCAAAATAACCACATTTTCTCGATAGTTTTCTTACAATTTATTGCCAAGGCTTTATCCAAACAACCACTGGTAAATCTCAGTGAGTGGGAACCTGGCCCAGTTACAGAACGCTCCACTGAGTCAACTTAAGGGTGCAGGAGCCAATGGTTTTAACCAAAGGCGGCAGGAAAAGGCACCCCAGGTGTCCCCAGCTGCACCAGTCCCCTCAGGATCACTTTCACAGCCTTGTTAAGCCTCTGGCAGTAACAGCCAGGGCAGGGAATGACAGATTCCAGACCACCCAACTGATTAGCCAAGTAGAGCACAGAGCTCGGCTGACCTCGGATTTTCCACCCGACTGACAGGGCTCAGGTGAGACCTCAAATCCAGAGGCTCCCCCAAGCCAGGCAGCCTTCCCACAGAGTCAGGCACCCCTTGAAACAGGAGCACGTTCACTGTACAAAGAAGACTGGCGGAAAGGGCCACGGAGGAGACAGGTGCAAGTGCTCGGTCTCCCCAGGAGTAGAGAGCCTGGGGTTTCATCTCCCGCCTCCCTTCCCTCCAACACGTCGCTGCCACCCCCACCCTCCGCCGCTGACAAGTCAGCTCCGCCAGCGCTGCTGCCCCTTCCCGGTTACTCATCGTTCCTGGCGTGGGAAGGGGCTGGGGGCGCTCTGAGCAGGAGCAGCCTCCACTCCGTGACCACCTTGCACCCACCGCGCTCGGGCGCTCAGAGGCCGCCACCCCCGCGGTGAACCGCGCTCTGCTCACTCCCACGCCCGCCACAGGCGCAAACTGCTCCATTCCGGTATCCTTAAGCTGGGGACCCCTAAAGTTCTGTGCCTAAGTTTGAGCGTCTGGGGACGAGGTCTGCGATTGTCATGAGATTCTCAGAGGGTGTTCTGTAAGGAGTCGTGCCCACTTGGAGACGCTGACCTTGAACACTAAGAGAAACCAAACCCCGTCTCCGCGCTCTAGCGACCTCTGCAGAAATCCAAGCAACTCCCTCCCATCCTCCAGTGTGGCCCCCTCTATACCCGGTTTCTGTCCTGCCTGCCCTTCATTCACCTGCTTGGCGTCCCCCCAGACCAGTCCGGGTCGGTTTTGAGAGCCTGGAAGTTGGCGAACCCCCTACCTGCTCAGGTCGCTCACGAAGCCGCCGCTCTTCTCATCCAGGAAGCGCTTCCAGCCGTCGGCCGTCTTCACCCAGCTCTGCCCGGGGGACCGCCAGTCCTGCCCGAGGAATGGCATGGCACCGCGAGCGGACGCGACCCACGGACGAGACGGACTGCAGGACCGGGACCGGCCTGGCGGCCTCGGGGGACGCACCACCCCGAGTGGATGCTCGAGGAGCTGGGGCCCGCGACAGGGGCGGCTGCGGGGACTGGCGCCGAGGGCTGCGGGTCTGGGGGCGCGGAGCGGGGCGCGCGGCGCTGGCAGGGTCGCTGGCACTGGGGAGGGTCGCACGGCGCGGCGGCTCCCTGGAGTGCTGCGCGACTGTCCCGGCTGCAGTATTTATCCGCCGCTGCTGGCCGCGGCTCTTTGTTGCCGGAAGAGCCGCCTGCTCTTAGCCCGCCCCCTCCCATCCCCCGGCCCCGAGGCCACGTGGCTTTGTTTATGGGCTCGGCTTGTTTTCCGAGGCTCCCCCGGCTCTAGCTCGCGTCCGGGGTTGCACAACCCCGCGCCGGTGGAAACTTGAAGCGGCGCTGCCAGGCCGGGTCCCCCAGCGCCCGTCCACCCCTGGCACCTCCGTGCGCCCTCCCCGCCCCCAGGGCGCAGCTGCCGCGGCCGGAGGGCGAGGGCCTGGGCTTCTCGTGAGGCTCCCGGGAGGGCGAGGAGCAGAGAGGAGGCCCACGGGGCGTCTGGGTCACTGCAGGGCGGGCGTGGGGGGGGAGGGGGAGGACCGGGCCACCTCCTGTCCCCGAGCTGTCAGGGATCCACCTACGCAGCCAGCGCAAACTGCGGGGGAGCGGGGCTCAGTGCGGCCAGGGTCAGGGAAGGGGGCTTAGCCTCTGGCCTCCCTCTCTGCCAAAACCGGGTTCCAGAGCGTCCAGGCCGGGAAGGAGGGATAGCCTCCCACGCTGCCCTGCCCAGGAGCTGTCATTAAGTGTCTGCCGTTGGCCAGCCTTCCAGGGTGGCAAAGGAGGGGAGGGAGGCCTGGGCGTCATCTGGTCCCCGCGGGGTGGGACTGGAGAGCGGGGACAGCTTCCCAACTCACCCAGAGCCCCCTAAGCGAGCAGCGCCGGCTTCCGCGTCGCCTGGCCCCTCGCAGCGTCAGCAGCTAGCGGGGTAAGGGGTCTCCCAGGCCCGCTCGGACATGTGACTGGGCTTTTATTTGGAGACAACACTGTACCCCCTTCCCGCAGTTCGGCATCCTCGAGTCTATGGAGCAGTCTCCGGGAATGTCAGGCCAGGAGTTTTGTTTATTTCGGTGAGAGTGAAGAGAGGGCCCTGAAAGAACTAGGATGAACGCGCACAGCACGCAGGTGGTGTCCTCACTTACGTCGTGTATTAACCTAATCGTGTGGGAGTTACCCTGTTTCCAGCGGAGGAGACAAGGTCCCCAGTGACGGACAAAGCCAGTAACATACAGGGCCACTCGTCTAGTTTCTTAGTCCAGCCCCAGTACAATCTGAAAAGACCATGTTCGCATCCACTGTATGTTGTTGTTAACAATCTGCCTCTCTCTGCAGAATGTAAAGTCCAGGAGAGCTGGTCCATCTTGTCCCAGCGGTGTTCCAACCCTAGTGCCCTGCCAGGCCTAGACTAGGCCTTGCACAACTAACTGTTGTGTGAAATAAAAGTGAATGGATATAGGAGGCTGCTGGCATCGGGTGCCTTCTTGACCTTCAACACCTCTAGTTGTGATGCTTTATGGCCTGATCTGTTTGGGAATTAGTTTGCCCAGGGCAGCAGCAGCAGCAGAGTAAAATTCTCATGCTCAAGAATTAGCTACTAACCTGATTCTTCCACACCTCTTTCTCTGCAGCTACCAACTGCCTCTCTCTCCTTGACTCTGTAATCTTAAACGCTCACAGTAGGCAAAGAGATTTTGTGTGCCCTAGGAGGCTACATGTCAGACAGGGAAGGAGGTGTTTTTAATAAAGTTTATTTTCAAGTAGCCAGGGTTTTCTGATGTAGGTTTCCCATCATAAATAATTCATTAGCGTGGTAGTGGTAAAAAATAGCTTGTAAAAACAGTGTAGAAGACCCCACACAAAGGTTAAAGGCTGTCATCATGCTAACAAATGAGAAAATGTTGGATCTGGTTTTTGTTGGGGAGAGCTGATATCTGCCAGGAAGCATTATCGAGGGATGTGATATTAAATATGTACACTAGTTATGTGTCTATAAGCCACATCCCTGTAGAAACCACAGGGGTTCAGAAGGAGAAAGATTCTCCAGTTCGGCTAGAGCAGCATATTACCTGACTTACTTTGGGTGAATGACTTACACTTATGGGGCTTCATTTACTAAACTATCAAGAAAAAAATGGGGCCAATGTTGCCTACTGTTCAGGATTATTTAGAAGCTGTGATAGATTATTAGTAACAGTTCTTGCTTCCTGGTTAGTAATGTTATGCACCCGTACCTTTGCAGTGGTCTCTAGGTACTTTTCTGAGTTTTGACATTGGCCTTGCTTTGGCTGATGGGGTGCTGCTGAATGGGATGTGAGCAGAGTGCATGAAGTGTGTACTTGCCTGGTTGGCCTTGATATCCTGTGTATCTACCAGCTCCATGAAAAGAGCAAACCCTGGGTAGTCACTTCTCCTAGAGAGGCTTCAGTGACATCATGAGTCCAGGATGTGACACATGGAGCAGACACTCTACTTGCCCCATAGATGTATCAGTGGGAAACACATGTTTCTTGCTGAATGCCACTGAGATGTTTGTGGTCTTTTTGTTATACAGCATTATTGAGTTGGTAGTTGACTCGTACAGAAGGTTGAGCAATTTAAAGTTGGTGAACATTTTTTAACTTCTAAAATTGAAGCACAAATAGAAAGTCACATTTTGGGGGGTCCTTTTTTTTTTTGGGTAAGAAGTAATCTCAGGGAGTCTCAGTATTTGTCTCTATCAGGGGTGGCGAACAAGTTCGACTACGCGCTCGGAGATCGCTCCTCAGAGGTCCCTCCTCAGAAGCAGCATAACAAAATCCAAACTTGGCAAAGAGCCACAGTATACAAAATAATGATAAGAGGCAAAGAGCC
>CAUYPK010150544.1:0-64753 GCA_963574355.1 Loris lydekkerianus | reverse complement strand
TTAATGTGAGGGTACAAACAATTTGGTTATGATAGGAAGAGTCCCTGTTGTAGTTGTGTCCCTCACCCAGGAGGGGTGCCATATATTCTTACATTGTGTCCATTAAGTGGAAGCATACCCAATCTCCCTCCCACCTCTCCTTACCCCTTCCCTCCTTACCCCTTCCCTCCTTATCTCTCCCTCCACTTTGAATTGAATAGAGTTTTTCTCTTGTGTGAGTATGTATTAGTTCATCTACTGGGTTCATATTAGTATTGAGTACATTGGATAATTGCTTTTCCATTCTTGTGATATTAAGAAGAATGTGTTTTGATGCCATCCAGATTAATACAAAAGATGTAAAGTCTCCATCTTTTTATGAATAGTATTCCATAGTATACATATATCACAGTTTGTTAATCCATTCCCAGGTTGATGAGCATTCAGGTTGTTTCCAGGTTTTGGCAATTGTAAATTGAGCTGAGGTAAACAATCTAGTACAAATGTCTTTATGATAAAAGGATTTTTTTTCTTCTGGGTAGATGACTAGTATTGTGGGATGGCATTGCAGGATCAAATGGAAGGTCTATTTTGAGTTCTTTGAGGATTTTCCATACTTCTTTCCAAAGAGGCTGTATTAGTTTGCAGTCCTACCAGTAGTGTAAAAGTGTTCTCTCCACATTTGTGCCAGCATCTTCAGCATTGGAATGTTGTGATGTGGGCTATTCTCACTGGGGTTAGGTGATATCTCAGAGAGGTTTTGATTCGCATTTCTCTGATGATTAGGAATGATGATCGGTTTTTCATGTTTGTTAGCCATTTGTCTGTCTTCTTTAGAGAATACTCTGATCATGTCTTAAGGCATTTCAAAATGAGGCAGTGGATAAAGATCTTAGAGAGCTTTTAATTAAAATCCCTACTTTTAAAATGAAGAAATTAGGTCCTAACATGATAAAACAGAGACAGAAAAAAGTTCCTTTCTTCCAATTTTCCAGTTCATTTAACTTAAGTAGAACTTTTCTTGTTTCCAAGTATTTTTCTCAAGAACCCTAATGAAGTCTGAGGCTGTCATTTCACAGATTCTATGCTAAAGCATGTGACTACTTGCATCTCTGTACATTTTTGTTCTAAGTGCTTTTTCAAGAGAAATGTAAGATTGTCATATTGACATGAAGACATGAAGAGTGTGTTAGGTTGTTCTCTCTTTTAACAGTGAGTGTGCCTTTCAAGCCATACCTGTGTACCATTCAATCAGTTACAACTGAAGAATTTTTCAGGAGCTGAAGTGGTAGAAAATGGGCATATGTCAATTTCTCATGCTTAAGAATAAGCAAGGAAAAAAAAAAAAAAAAGAATAGAATTCAGTACCAAAACAAATAAAGCTCAATATGGTAAGTATTCAAGAATACCTACTGTAAAGTAGCACTGTTTTCTCTACAGGGTGGTCTATCCTTCAAATTCTAGTAATGTTTTCTTTTAATAGGGGCAAATTGACATGACATTTGTACGACGGAATTCCCTTGAGTAGTCTATAAATTGTAAACTCTATTTCAGTTGGTTCATTAACAAGAAAGTTCATATTATATAGTGCCATCACTCTTTTCTCATTGAATTATGAGACTTGATAAATGGCTGGCACTAAAATACTAAAAAGAAAAGTTGTACTGCAGAAAGGTGAAGAGGGGTGAGAGGAAGAGTAACAAATGTCACTTAGGAAAGAGAGTATCTGAAATATAAGTAATATAAGAAACACCCGTGTAGGGTCCATTACAGAAGTCTATCATTCTGTTTGTTGTTATAGAAATCATATAATAAATATTATTAATAGAAACATATGAATATGGAGACTATGCTGAGAAAAATGGCCAGTATAGGAGAAAAAGATAAGAGGATAATATCCATTGCTTCAGTTATTAACAATATACATAGCGCATGAATTTAACTATCATTTATGTGTACTAGATGGAGACTTCATTTTAAATTTTCTTAGACTTGTTTAAATCGACACTAGGTGATATATATTATATCACTGTTATCAAATCTGAACTAGGCTTTTGTACTTAGTTACAATTAAAGACAGGAGCCTCTTCTCATACAACTTTTCCCGTTGTTCTAGTCGAGCCATCTCTTCTCTCTTTGGGGCTATTGAACGAAGATAAGTCTTCACAGATTGAAACTCTGGATAAAGTTTTTCAGATGTAGGGAACATAGACTGAATTTACCTTTTAACTGCCTTCTGAACAGAGGCAAAGACAAGACTACCATATCCAAATTTATCTGTGATAAATTTGCTCACCCTAATAATTCTAGATGTATAATGAAGTAATATAGAATAATTCTCCATGGCTCTAAGAAATGATTTTCTTAATTCTAGATACTCCATACAAGGAAGAGAATCAATTCTGTATCAGGGCATGGGACTTGGTAACAAATTTCAATCAATGTCAAAAATTTATTTTATCATGTATTATGCCATTCATTTTTTTTTTTAAGTCCTTTTACAGAGACAGGGTCTCCCTATGTTGCCAAGGTTTTTCTTGAACTCTTAGCCTCAAGTGATCCTCCTACGTCCTCATGTGCTGGGATTACAGTTGTGAGCGACCATGCCTGGCCTCATGCCATTCTTTTAGCCAGTGTCAGTAACCTTTAATAACCCACACTTATATACATTCACATAAACACATACCCTTGAATTTATGTGCATGGGGTTTAGTTTGTGGGATTTATGAATGAGTCATTTCATATTTCATAGCCAATAATTTAAGTCTATAAGAGGACAGTCAAAGAAGAGAAAGAATGATAAAAAAAAAAAAGAATTCGTAGATAGCTCTATGTTAACTTTTATATATTTCCATAATACAAATATTCTCTAAAGTAGGTTTGTTTAAAATTTTTGTCTTCTCATTTTCTTTTATAAGGTGTGGACTACCTAGATCCTTATCTACTGACTTTCTCCCCTTTCTCTCTTTTCACATTCACAGACAAAATATGAGTGTGAAAGGAGAGAAAGGCAGTAGTTAAGAATCTAGCTAGTTCACAAATATTGAATGAATACGCAAAATAACACAGAAAGTATTTTAAGGATATTTTCTGGGTTATTTTCCCCTTGGTCATTCATTTTTCTTCCCCCTTTTTGCCTTCTTACCTCTGAGGCTGCATAAAGATCTTTGCCCCAGGGGAGAAGGGAAGACAAAGTCTAAAACAGTGATTTCCTTCTTTCTTTCTTTCCTTCCTTCCTTCCCTTTATTCCCTTCCCTTCCCTTTTCCTTCCTTCCTTCCTTCCTTCCTTCCTTCCTTCCTTCCTTCCTTCCTTCCCTCCCTCCCTCCCTCCCTCCCCTTCCCTTCCCTTTCCCCTTTCCCTTCTCTTCTTCCCTCCTTCCTTCTTTCCTTTCTTTCCCTTCTTTCCTTTCCTCCTTCCCTCCCTCCCTCCCTTCCTTCCTTTTTTTTTTTTTTTGAGGCAGAGTCTCACTATGTCACCCTTGGTAGAGTGTCCCAGTGTCACAGCTCACAGCAACCTCAAACTCTTGGGCTTAAGTGATTCTCTTGCCTTAGCCTCCCAAGTAGCTGGGACTACAGGCACTCGCCACAATGCCCAGCCCAGTTATCATTGTTCTTTAGCAGGCCCTGGCTGGTTTTGAACCCACCAGCCTCACTGGATATTGCTAGTGCCATAACCACTGTGCTATGAGTGCCAGGCCATAGAACAGTGATTTTCAATGAGTGTACTATGGCACACTGGTGTGCTGCAAGAGGATCTTAGGTGTGCCCTGAAAAATTTTAAAGATTATTAATTAAATTATTTTGAAAGAAATTCAAAGCATAGTAAATAGATTCTTTTTTAAAAGTTTTTTTTTTAATCAACATAATTTAAGTGTGCTGTAGAAGTTTAACTATAGGTTCAAATGTGCTGTGAGATAAAAAATGTTGGAAAACACTGGTCTAGAAGTACAAAAATTCCATGGAGTGAATGTATTAGTTTCTCGAGGCCATGGTATAACAAAGTATTACAAATTTAGTACCTTAAAACTATGCACATTTATCCTCTACAGTTCTAAGGTCAGAATTCACTGGGCCAAAATTGAGGTGCCACACAAAGGCCGTGCTCCCCTGACCTCTCTCCACTCCAAGGGCACAATAGCAGGGAATGAGCAGGAGAAGAAGCATGGGGCAGGAGAGTTAACTAGTAACTCCTGGGGCTATGGTACTATCCACCCCCCCAACCTCTGAAAAAAGAAGGAAAAACATTTAGCTTACTTTTTAGAAATGCATTTTTTCCTTCACAAAAATTGAAAAGCAAATTAAATTCCCTAGAAAGTAAGGTAATAGTTATCACCAATATGGTTGAAGGCAGAGATGATAGACTACTTATTTACTTGTATTTCTTCTCTAACACCAACTATCCTCTGTATCTCAATGCAGACCTTTACCAACAGAAGGCACTCAATTAATGTCTTTGAATGAATCCTGAGGGCTCAACAGTGTAGCAATATTCATTTCACTTTCTTAACAAGGTGCCCAGGATGGATACTGGGATAGGGTAGGATGGACATCCCTTATCTAAGAGAAAATTTCCTATTAATTATGGAATTAACATGGGAATAGAAAGGCTGAGACTCCATGGGATCTTCAAAGGCCATGGTAAAGCCTGCCAGTGGGCCACCCCTGTACTCCTAATTCAGAAGAAAGGACTGTGAAGGTGCCCAGTTGGGGGTATGTCTGAGTGACTATCCCCGTGTGGGAAAATCAGCAGGCCAGGCAGCTGAGACCATCAATTAATAACTTAGATTAGAGAAGCTGAGATGTCTTTCTGAGATGAGACTTGCTCTCCCACCCCATTCTGGTTTCACTGTTATCTGGCCTCTTCAGATGTTCCATTACCCTATGTCCTTGCTTACTCTTTACCCAACCTTCCTTGGGGCTGTAATCTCCCTTCTCTCATTCTTAACCTTGACTGCTGACTAATAACTTCTGTGCATCCTTGGACATATACTCTGTTAGGTACTCAATAAAAAGACTCCAGGAAACAGTACAGATGCTGCATTGTTCTCATGCTGCCACCAGGTACATGAAGCAGTGTGTGTCCTTACAGGCTTTTGGATTTATGAACTAAGTTTGGTGTAAGTCTTCTGATTTCCTCAGCACAGTCTCCCTTGCTGGCCACTGTCCCAGGTTGGGGTCCACTAGACACCCAACACCTATTAAATATTCAATTAATCCCTAGAAAAAAGTTCTAAGAAAATGTGAAGCAAAATATAAATCCTCAGTCAAACATCAATGGCAAAGCAGGTAGAACAGAAAGGGAATATGCTTTGTGGCCAGAGGAACAAGATTCGAATTGTTCTTCTTGCCATTACTAATGCTGAGTTCTTGCAACATCTGGCTCACCAGTGAGGTACAGTGAGCATGAGTGAATCTTTTAACTTTTTAGAGTGCACTTTTCAAATGTAAAATGGTGGTGAGACAATATTATCTATGTTACTTATTTGCTGAGATGGTTAAACAATATACAAATAAAAGCAGCGAAAAAACATAAGCATCGATACTTTTTTCTAGATAGTATCTAGTCCTTTTTTTTACTTTAACTTAATTTTTATTAAATTACTAACTGTATATATTTATGGGGTACAATGTGATGATTTGATACACAATATGGAGTGTATAAATCAAACTGATTAACATAACCATCACCTCACTTATTTTTTGTGTTAAGACATTTATCATACACTCTTAGTTGTTTTGAAATTGCATTGTGAACATTAGGTGAGATCCCACAAAATATCCTCCCTTCACTTGCCCTCCCTTCCCTTCTCCCTCCTCTCCTCTCTTTCTTTCTGAACTATATTTGTATTTTATCATTCATATGAATGTGTAAGTGATTATAAATTGGTTTCACAATAGTATGAGATAACTTTACTAAGAAGTATTATGTTCCAGTTCCATCCAGGAAAACATAATAGATGCAAAGTCTCCATCTTTTTTATGGTTGCATAGTATTCCATGGTATCTATCTATCTATCCATCCATCCATCCATCTATCTATCTTCTATCTATCTCACAGTTTTATAATCCATTCATGGATTGCTGGGCATTTGGGCTGCTTCCATGGCTTGGCAATTATGAATTGGGCTACAATAAACATTCTGGTATAAATGTCTTTTTTGTAAAAGGATTTGTGTTTATTGGGGTAGATACCTAGTAATAGAATTGCAGGATCAAACATTAAGTCAACTTTTAGTTCCTTGAGAATTATCCATACTTCTTTCTAAAAAAACTGTCTTAATTTGCAGTCCCACCAGCAGTGTAGAAGTGCTCCCTCCTCTCCACATCCACACCAACATCTGCAGTTTGGGGATTTTGTGATGTGGGCTAATCTTACTGGAGTTAGATGATATCTCAGTCATTTTGATTTGCATTTATCTGATGATTAAAGATGATGAGCATTTTTTCATGTGTTTTTTGGCCATTTACCTGTCATCTTCGGAGATGTTTGCGTTCAAGTCTCTTGCCCACAAAGACATGGGATTGTTCGTTCTTTTCTTATTGATTAATTTGAGTTCCCTGTAGATTCTAGATTAGACCTTTGTCAGAATCATAACCTACAAAAATCTTTCATTCTGAAAGCTGTCTGTTTGCTTTATTTATAGTGCCCTTAGCTGTGCAGAAGCTTTTTAGCTTGATTGGATCCCACTAATATATTTTTGGTGTTGCTTCAATTGCCAGGAGGGTCCTCCTCATAAAATATTTCCCAGGCCAATATCTTCAAGTGTTTTCCCTATACTCTTTTCTAGTATTTTTATAGTTTCCTGTCTTAAGTTTAACTGTTTTATCCAGCGAGAATCAATTTTTGTTAATGGTGAAAGGTGTGGGTGCAATTTCAGTCTGCTACAGGTTGCTGGCCAGTTCTCCCAGCACCATTTGTTAAATAGGGAATCTTTTCCCCAATGTATGTTTTTGTTAGGCTTATGAAAGGTCAAGTGACAATATGTGACTGGGTTCATCTCTAGATTCTCTATTCTGTTCCATATATCCACCTCTCTATTTTTGTGCCAGTACCATGCTGTTTTGATCACTATAGATTGGTAGTAAAACCTGAAGTCTGGAAATATGATGCCTCCTGATTTGTTTTTATTTCTAAGTAATGTGTTGGATATTTGAGGTTTCTAGTGATTCCATATAAAATGAAGTAATATTTTTTCAAGATCTTTAAAATATGACATTGGTGCTTTCATACCTATAAACAGTTTAGATAAGTATGGCAGTAAATACTTGCTAAATGTTGGCTATTATAATTGTACTCATAATAAAATGAAGTTGGATTTTATTGTTGAAAACAATGTATAAATGTGTAAGATATAGATGGTGTATTATTTAAGTTCAGTGGATAGCTTTTTCCTATACAATTCTCAAAACTTTTGTCCAGAACAAGATCTAAGCCTCATTTAAGAGCAGAGAGATTTCTATCTTTGCTCATGTAAAAAGAGAAAAAGAAGCATCTCATTTTTACAATGGGGTTAAAACTGCCAAGTAAGACTATTCATATAGTTCCTTTTCTATCTCTTTTTTCCCCCTGTCACGTAAATCTTGATATGCCATAAAACAAATTGAGTGACTTGACTCATTTCAGCCAAGATACCACATCTTGGTAATAAGCTGTGCTCAATAGCAAATTATTCAGGAGATGAAGTTCAAGAAGATAATGTTTTGGAAGCTGACATCAACAAGCTACCGATAGGACTGGAATCTCAAGTGGGTTTTGGGTTTCAACAAGGTACGTTTTGACAAGATAAAGAGCTGCTTACTTCTCTGTGCCAAGAAATGGCTCTATCATCACAGGTAAAGGTACTTCCACATTTGCCCACGAGCAACCTGCCACAGGACTGCTTCCTAGAGATCCAGCATTAACAATGAAATAGAACAGTCCTTGGAGATCACACCTTTGCTTATTGGATTAGACCCAATTTCTTCCTCCACAATAGAGTATCCTGGAGAAAAACTTTCAGAAGAAGTTTCTCTGAAACTTCAGCAATGCCTGAATAGACATGGAGTGTACGTTTCTATGCCCCCAGTACAAACTCCCAAGCAGCAGGGAGAAGCAATGGCAGCAGCTGGAAACAGAAAGCAAACCCAGCAACTGGAAGGCTGCAAATATACCTTAACTTGGTTTTGCAATACAGTTGTGGGGAGATGTCAATATAAAATATGCTCTACTTCTCTGTAGTTTGTTGATCCAGTGACTCCATTTTAAGCAAGGAAATGGAGACATCTAATGTTAACATACTTACTCACATTCACCATCATCACCATCATAACCTGTTCTATTACATTCATTCATCCTCTTCCACTTGAAAGATTCTATAGAAAGTCTGTCCTATCAGTCTTTAGAACATATAAGTCCTTAGAACATCTTTTATAAATGAGGAATATAAATGGAAAATATTCCTCCTTCGCCTAGTTACAGAGGTCAAGTTGGCACAAAGGTAAGAACAATTCTCAACAGCATGTGGCATCCTTATAGAATTCCTGACCATGGTGTCTTCTTTACATAATATTCATGTTTTGTTTGAGGAATATTCTTATATAATTGACCTACTTCTAACTTTTTTTTTTTTTTTTTTTTTTAGACAAGAGTCTTACTTTGCTGCCCTGGGTAGAGTGCCTTGGTGTCATAGCTCACAGCAACCTCAAACTCTCGTGGTTAGGTGATCCTCTTGCCTCAGCCATAGCACCCAGCTACTTTTTTTTTATTTTTAGTAGAGACCCCTCCTGTTGAGGCTGCTCGAGGACTCCTCAGCTCAAGCAATCCATCTTCCTCAAAGTGCTAGGATTACAGATGTGAATCACCACACCTGGCCAACCTACTTCTAGGTTGGATTACAGATATGAACCACCACACCTGGCCAACCTACTTCTAACTGTAAAGTATTTTCTATATTTTACTGATGCCCTAAAAAGAAACATTCTCAGATTAGAATAGTTATTATGACAAAAAAGAACCAAAGAACAGAATAGGAGGGGGCTCTCCTGACCTTTCATTCATACAACTTTCTGAATTGCTATAGGCAAAGGTTATTATCATACTATAAATAATAACTTGAGCTGATTTTTATGAAGAATAATTTTTCCATTCAATTGTATTATAGAAATGTCTTGATAAAACCTGCATTTCTAAGAATCATGAGTTCCCTTAAAAGAGAATAATTATAAGAAGGACTTTACCTAACAAATGCAATTAATGTAACCTAATTTTTTGTATCCTCAATGAATCCCAAACAATAATATAAAAATGGAAAATATAAGACATTTCCTATATTTGACATGCCACATTTTTTTCCCCTAGGGAGTTACCATTCTTCCTATAATACCAGATTGAACAGTTTGTAAGGGTTGGTACATTTTTTAATTTGCTATTACCCTGTTTCCCTGAAAATAAGATGGTGTCTTATATTAAGTTTTGCTCCCGAAGATGCACTAGGTCTTATTTTCAAGGGACATCTTATCTTTCCTGTAAGAAGGTTTTATTTTTGGAGGATGTCTTATTTTCAGGGAAATAGGGTATGATCATTCAAGTCACTTGAAATGTCTGCAAAAATCAAATGTTCCAAATATCCCAGTTAATGGAAGTAATATTATTCCCTTCATTCCCTATCAAATGTAACTTATTTCAAATTTGTGGTTTTAATAAAGTACTTCAGACTTCCCTAAGTTCCTTCTCATTATTGTACTGCATGATATTTGCCAATACTTTATGAAGTGTGTATCTGCGAGATGAGAATTCATAGACTGTTTATTTTTCACCAAGATGAAGATAGTCTTCAGGTAGCTGCATCACATGGTTTTGTTTTGACTGACTTCTAGAGATGGTCCTCAAAGTTCACGTCATTTGGTTAGTCAATAAAACACCATTCTCAGCACTGTTCTGAGAGAAATTGGCAGATGTAATTAAGGTTCCAAATTGGGTAATTTTATCATCTGGACTTGATATAATCAAAGAAGGCCTTTGAAAGGCAGCAGAGGAAGGCAGATGGAAATCCAGGGAAATTCAAAGCACTGTAGATTAGCTCTGCTCATGGATGGAGCCACGAGCCAAGTGTGGTGCCCTCTAAAAGTTGAGAACAACCTCTGGCCAACAGTGAGGAAGGAAACAATCTAATAAATGCACTGAACTAAATTAGCCAACATCCTGACTGTGTCTAGAAGCAATTCCTCCAGAGTATTCAGGTAAGAAACCGGGCCAGCGGAAACTCTGATTTCACCCATAAGATAACCTCAACAGGGTACACTAAATAGAGGTGAACATAACTTCAAGCTACTGAGTTTGTGGTTATTTGTTATGCAGGGACAGAAGACTAATACAGGTCTGACCCTCCCCCACAATAATTTATTTTTAAGAATTATGATTCAAAGCAACGATGTAAACAATTTATTTTAATTTTTAATAGTTTCAGTATTAAAACACCTAATCACCCCCAAAATCATCATATTGGCTAAAAAAATCCTAAATTTTTCAAAGTTTACATATGATTAATAATTAACAGTAGAACATAGGATAATTTTTCTCTTCTAAAAGAGATTTATTTATATGATTTGAAATTGCTTGAGACAAAAGATAACATTTTATATTCTAATCCTTAAAAAATATGTCTCTACTTACCAAAAATTTAGACTTTAACTTTTCCCTTGATTTTTTTTGGAAGCAGATGGATGAATCTACCTCCTCATATAATTTTCATTACTAGAGCAATATTTGCATGTACTTAATTTCTACTGGAAATATTTATTATAAATATAATTTTTATACTCAGTATTGGAAATACAATCAAATTTAATTAACAAAAAGCATTTGCATAGCCAGTCTGGCTGGACCTTATGCAAATGTAGAAAATGACAAACTTGAAATTAATCACCAAATGTCTGACATTAAAACAGGATTGTCAAGGAAGACATGTATGCATAATAGCCTCTAATTCCATGGTTTCTGGGCAGATCCTTTCTGTATTCTGATGAAAATTAGCATTTATTTATATTAAAAATTCTCCAGCAAATCATATGTTATACTTAACTCAGCCAAAAATCCCAAATGGAAAATATTTGCTTGGAAGATTTCAAAAGGATGATCTGTTTAGATATAGCCTACATCCTTTTTTTTCCCTTTTATCTCTGAAGATTATTTTCAAAATACAGACACATTTTTTCTTTTATACTTTGACATTCACATCTTGATTTAATAAGTTGGAGAAACTAGGTACACTAGGCTTTTATAGACCACTAATCTGATTTATAATATCTACAGAAGTGATTTATTTTTGTTTGTGTGTATCATTCAAGGATCCATTGGCACAATTGGACTAGCAAATCTCAGCAGACAGAGAAGGGAAAAAAAAAAGCTGATTCAGACACTTGGTGGTGAGATCCTAATTTATCATTTCTCAAGTACAAGTAAACAAGAACTAAGTGGGGAGAAATTGATAAAAATTTTGAATATTGCCTTAGTGTTGAGTAATGAAGACTGATAAATGTCATAGCTGTGAATTTCAAAGGGATTTAAAAGAGTACTACATACTATCTGGGTAATGTATAGAGTATTTCTTTTATTCTGTGGTATTGAACATAGATACTGCAGTGATATTTACCAAGACACTTACTAGGGCACCATCAGCAAAAGAGAAGAAAATATGAAGATGACAATAAGAAGTGAGAAGAAATGCAAAATTTGCCTCTTTCAAAAACTTTAAGAATCAAGAAACAGTAAATTTCTTAAAAGAGATAAAGTCCAAGTATAAAGGACAAGTAATATTTCTTTTATAGTGTTTACTAAGATCTTATTTCTCTTTTCTGGAGAGTTGGATCACTCCAGTAATGTCTGGGTATTGGGATAGTCACGGTCCTGGCCACCCCAGAGTGAATCAGCATCATCTAAATGCAGCAGAGACAGAGAAGCAAACTCAGTGAGATTTGGTGCAGTGGCAGCAGCACAGGGTGGGGCTGAGTCACAGTTTTTGTGAACTCAAACAGTGCCTGGCCCACAGTGGAATAGAGTCACGACAGAAATGCAAATTCCATGAGAATGTAAGTGACAGCCACATCAATCTGGGGTGGGGTTGGAACTGAGTGACACTCCCCAGCTTCCATTAAGCACCCCCTGCTGGCTGCTGGCAGAGTGTGGCAGCCTGGCAGAGAAGCCGTAGATCTCCTAGTGACTCAGGCAGGTGCAAACCCCTGGAGCATCTGCTTATTGGAGGGAACTGGGCCACAGCCCTGCGGGGTTACCAGTGACTGGGTGTGATGGAGGTGCAAGGTGGGGAAGGAGGCATCAACCTCCCTAGACTAACTCATTTGCTTGGTGGGCCCTTTTGAACCCATGGAGCACGAGAGCAAGAAACACTCGAGCTGCCAGCAGAACCCTGCAATCTAGTTGCTGAAGACCTGTTGAGACCAAGTCTCCCAATTGAGACTTGGTGCTGACTGGAACAATTGATTTGGAAATCTTGATCTGGGCCAATAACCCGAGGACCATCCAATGTGGTACCAGTGTTGTTGTGGGAAGGTTTGATTTTCCTTTTCCAGTTGTTGCCCATAGGGGGCAGGGTGTCTTAGTTGCTCATATTTATCCACAGCTATGATTTCAACCCAGAGTTACTGATTCACTAGGATTGGACAGAGACCAGCTGAATACAAGACAGAGCCATCTAGCACCACCAAACCAAGCAGGTCCCCAGTGTCATAGACTGTAGTACTGTATGGGTCCTTTGTAAAGCTGTAGGGGAAAAGTTGCAGTCACCAGTCCCAGATTTTGGGCAAAGGGCTGGTTAATCACTACTCCAGGAGTTCCCCAATCCAGTTTCACCTTACCTGCTCATCTAGCCAAATGGTGAATAAAAATCATAGGGTACAATCAGTGGGAAAAGCTCTGGCAACATGAATAATCAGAGTAGATCCACTCCCCCAAGAAATGACAAGGTGGACACACCAGAAGATCCCATTCATAAACAAATGGCTGAGATGTCAGAAATTGAGTTTAGAATTTGGATTGCAAATAAGATTAACAGAATGGAAATAAAGTTGGAATTAGAAATTCTAGGAATAATTCAAAAATTATCTCAAGAATTTAATGAATTCAAAGACAAAATCACCAAAGATTTTGACACATTGAGAAAAGAATTTGTAGCTCTCCAACATCTGAGAAATATAGTAGAATCCCTCAGTAACAGAATGGAGCAGGCAGAAGAAAGGATTTATGACATTGAAGGCAAATCTTTTGAATGCTCCCAAATGGTCAAAGAGCAAGAGAAGTGGAGAGCAAAAATGGGTCATTCTCTCAGAGACCTGTTGGATAATTAAAAAAAAAAAAAAAAAAAACTAATATAAACCTTATAGGAATTCCTGAAGGTGACAAAGTTGCTACGAAAGACCCAGATGCTCTATTCCAATAGATAATCGAGGAGAACTTCTCAAACATGGCAAGAGATTCTGAAATTCACATAGCAGATAGTTTCAGAACCCCAGCACAACTCAATCCAAATAAAGTATCTCCCAGACACATCATAATTAACTTTGCAAAAGTTAAAATGAAGGAGAAAATTCTGCAAGCAGCCAGACATAAGAAAACCATAATCTACAAGGGGAAGAATATTAGAATGACTGCAGATCTCTCTGATGAAACTTTTCAAGCTAGAAGAGGAACTTTCAACCCAGGATCCTATATACAGCTAAACTGAGTTTCATTTATGATGGAGAAATCAAATAGTTTAATGACATACACATGTTGAAGAAATTTGCCATAAAAAAACCAGCTCTCTAGGATATTCTCAGACCAATCCTCCACAAGGACAAGCACAACACAATGTTCTACCACCAAAGTAAACTCACTCAGAAACTTTTGATAAAATTCCATCTTCCACAGTGGCGAAGGATTAAAAATGTCCACTGGACTTTTGAAAAACTCAATACCCAAAATTCTACCAGGCTTATCAATACTCTCAATTAATGTGCATGGCTTAAATTATCCTGTAAGGCACAGGTTGGCTGACTGGATACAAAAATTCAGGCCAGATATCTGCTGCATACAAGAATCTCATCTTGCCTTAAAGATATATACAGACTCAGGAAGAAGGGATGGTCATCTATAAATCAGGCAAATGAAAATCAGAAAAAAGCAGGTGTTGCAATTTTATTCACAGATACAGTAGGCTTTAAACCAACAAAAGTAAGGAAAGATAAGGATGGTCACTTCATATTTGTTAAGTGTAACACTCAACATGATGAGATTTCAATTATTAACATTTATGCACCCAACCAGAATCTGCCTCAATTTATAAGAGAGATTCTAACAGATATGAGCAACTTGATTTCCTCCAGCATCATAATAGTCAGAGATTTTAACACTCCTTTGGCAGTGTTGGATAGATACTCCAACAAGAAACTAAGCAATGAAATTTTAGACTTAAACTTGACCATTCCACAATTGGATGTAACAGACATCTACAGAACATTTCATCCTAACAAAACTGAATACACATTCTTCTCATCAGCCCATGGAACATACTCCAAAATTGATCACATCTTAGGTCACAAGTCTAACCTCAGCAAATTTAAAAGAATAGAAATTATACCTTGCAATCTTCTTGGACAATCATGGAATAAAAATGGAACTCAGTTACAACAGGAATTTGCATACTCATAGAAAAACATGGAAACTAAATAACATTATCCCAAACGATAGCTGGGTCATAGATGAAATTAAGAAGGACATTACCAAATTTTTGGAACAAAACAATAATGAATTACCAGAACCTCTCGGATATCACAAAGGCAGTCCTAAGAGGGAAATTTATAGCCTTGGAAGCCTTCCTCAACAGCGTGGAAAGTGAGGAAGTTAACAACTTAATGGGACATCTCAAGCAACTAGAAAAGGAAGAGCATTCCAATCCCAAACCCAGGAGAAGAAAAGAAATTACCAACATTAGAGCTGAATTAAATGAAATTGAAAACAAAAGAATTATACAAAAGATCAATAAATCAAAATGTTGTTTTTTAAAAAAGGTCAATAAAACAGATAAACCTTTAGCTAACCTAACCAGGAATAAAAGAGTAAAATCTCTAATTTAATCAATCAGAAATGACAAAGATGAAATATCAACCTCAGAAATTAAAAAAGTCCTTAGTGAATATTACAGGAAACTCTATTCTCAAAAATATGAAAATCTGAAGGAAATAGACCAATAATTGGAAGTATGCCACCTACCAAGACTTAGGCAGAATGAAGTGGAAATGTTGAACAGGCCTATATCAAGTTCTGAAATAGCATCAACTATACAAATTCTCCCCAAATAGAAAAGTCCAGGACCAGATGTCTTCACATGAGAATTCTACCAAACCTTCAAAGAGGAACTAGTACCTATATTACTTAACCTTTTCCAAAACATAGAAAAAGAAGCAGTACTACCCAACACATTCTCTGAAGCAAGCATCGCCTTCTTCCCCAAACCAGGAAAAGACCCAACAAGAAAACTATAGATCAATACATCTAATAAATATTGATACAAAAATATTCAACAAGATCCTAGCAAACAGAATGCAGCAATATATCAAACTAATTATACACCATGACCAAGTGGGTTTTATCCCAGGGTCTCAAGGCTGGTTCATAAATCTATAAATATAATCTATAAATACAATTAATCACATAAATCTATAAATATAATTCATCACATAAAAAAAATAAAAACCAAGGACCACATGATTCTCTCAATTGATGCAGAAAAAGCTTTTGATAATATCCAGCATCCTTTCATGATCAGAACACTTAAGAAAATTGGTATAGAGGAGACATTTTTTAAACTGATAGAGGCCATCTACAGCAAATCCATAGCCAATATTGTATGGAGTGGAGTTAAATTGAAATCATTTCCACTCAGATCAGGAACCAGGTAAGGTTGCCCATTGTCTCCACTGCTTTTTAACATTGTAATAGAAGTCTTAGCCATTGCAATCAGGCAAGAAAAGGCGATCAAGGGTATTCATATAGTTTCAGAGGAGATCAGACTTTCTCTCTTTGAAGATGATATAATTGTATATCTGGAAAACCCCAGGGACTTAACTATAAAAGTCTTAGAAGTGTTCAAGGAATACAGCAGTGTCTCAGGTTACAAAATCAATACTCACAAATCTGTAGCCTTTATATATACCAACAATAGTCAAGCTGAAAAAACAGTCAAGGACTGTATTACTTTTACAGTAGTGCCAAAGAAGATGAAATATTTGGGAGTTTACCTAACAAAGGATGTGAAAGATCTCTATAAAGAGAACTATGAAATTCTAAGAAAAGAAACAGCTGAAGATGTTAACAAATGGAAAAACATACCATACTCATGGCTGGGAAGAATCAACATGGTTAAAATATCCATACTACCCAAAGCGATATACAATTTAAATGCAATCCCTATTAAAGCACCACTATCATACTTTAAAGACCTAGAAAAAATAATACTTTGTTTTATATGGAATCAGAAAATCCTCAAACAGCCAAGACATTACTCAGAAAAAAAAAAAAAAACAAAGCAGGAGGAATCATGCTACCAGACCTCAGACTATACTATAAATCAATAGTGATCAAAGCAGCATGGTACTGACACAAAAACAGAGAGGTAGATGTATGGAACAGAATAGAGAACCAAGAGGGGAACCCAGTTATTTACTGTCATTTGATCTTTGACAAGCCAATCAAAAATATTCAGTGGGGAAAAGATTCCCTATTTAACAAATGGTGCTGGGTGAACTGGCTGGCGACTATAGAAGACTGAAACTAGACCCACACCTTTCACCATTAACTAAGATAGACTCTCCCTGGATTAGACATTTAAACTTAAGACATGAAACTATAAAAATACTAGAAGAAAGTACAGGAAAAACACTTGAATAAATCAGTCTGGGCGAGTATTTTATGAGGAGAACCCCCTCTCTGGCAATTGAAGCAACAACAAAAATAGATTACTGGGATCTGATCAAACTAAAAAGCTTCTACACAGTGATGAACACAGTAAGTCAAGCAAGCAGATGGCCCTTAGAATGGGAAAAGATATTTACAGATTATGTTTCCGACAAAGCTTTAATAACCAGAATCCACAGAGACTTCAAACGTATTAGCAAGAAAAGAACAAGTCATCCCATCTCAGGGTGGGCAAGGGACTTGAAGAGAAACTTCTCTGAAGAAGTCGGCCTACAGACACATGAGAAAATGCTCATCATCCTTAATCATCAGAGAAATGCATATCAAAATCACTTTGATATATCATCTAACTCCAGTAAGTTTAGCCCACATCACAAAATCCCCAAACCTTAGATATTGGCTGGATGTAGAAAAAAGGGAACACTTGTGCACTGCTGATGGGAATGCAAACTAATACATTCCTTTTGGAAAGATGTTTGGAGATCACTTAGGGATCTAAAAATAGACCTGCCATTCAATTCTGTAATTCCTCTACTATGTATATATCAAGAAGACCAAAAATCACTTTATAACAAAAGTATTTGCACCAGAATGCTTATTGCAACCCAATTCATAATTGCTAAGTCATGGAAGAACCTCAAGTGTGCCCACCGATCCACAAATGGATTAATAAATTGTGGTATATGTACACTATAAAATACTATGCAGCCTTAAAAAAGATGGAGACTTTATCTCTTTCATGTTTACATGGATGGAGCTGGAACATATTCTTCTTAGCAAAGTATCTCAAGAATGGTAGAACAGGTATGCAATGTACTCAGCCCTACTATGAAACCAATTTATAAACAACCACACTTCCATATGAAAGCTATAACCCAACTACAGCCCAAGATGAAGGGAGAAGAGGAGGGAGAAGGGAGGGGGGAGAATGGGTGAAGTGAGGGTAATTGGTGGGACCCACCTAGGGTGCATTTTACAAGGGTACATGTTAAATCTACCAAGTGTAGAATATAAATGTCTTAACATGATAACTAAGAAAATGTGGTGAAGGCTATGTTAACCAGTTTGATGAAAGTATTTCAAATTGTATTTAAAACCAGCACATTGTACCCCATAATTGCATTAATGTACACAGCCATGATTTAATAAAAAAAAAAAAAAAAAAAAAAAACTAAACTAAAAATAGAACCATCATATGATCCAGCAATCCCTCTGCTGGGTATATACCCAAAGGAAATGAAATGCGTAATATACCCAAAGGAAATGAAATGAGTAAATGAGTAATATTGCCGGGTAAGAATTCCAGTAATGTCCATCATCCTAAGTGCATTGTCAAGTTTTATCATTTGTTAGGCTAGGGAAACACTGGGTATTACAACCTCTCTTCCTCACAAAGAAATCAAACAATAACAATCACCAATATCAGCTAACTATATACGTATGAGACAAGTAACTATAGACAAGCTATTACAATCTTTACCCCAAACTTATTTCCCAGATCAGCATTACAGTTTTGTCCCTTTGAAGAAATAGGCCTGTTGTAGAAGGTAACAGTATTCCAAGGCCACCCACTCCCAGCTTTTACCTACTCAACTGTACCCTCTCCTTAGTAACACCCCCTGGAGCCTTCTTTCTGTCTTCTCATTTCACTCTCTCCACTTAAAAACAATTGGTTTCATAAGTTCCCAGAAGAAGAGAAAAAATGAATGGATAATTCCTTGATATTGTTCAATAACTCTTTTTCATTGGCTTTTAATTTCTGGAGTTACCTATGTTTTGAGTTCCTATGAAATAGAGATCAGGTTGTAGCAAACATTTATATCACATAATTAAAAAATTGTCACGATAATCATATCCCTGCCTTGCTTTCCTACCATTTAGGTGATTAATAAATCAATATAATGTTAACTGGAATTTTTGGTTGTTGTTGATCATTTGTATATAACATTTTACCACCATTTCTTTATTTAAAAGGCTAGTCTTTTAATATTTTTTCAGAATCTTTTAAACTTTTTAAAGTATATGCAAATGAGATATTACTTGAACTGTTACTAAGAATAGAAATGAGCCAAACTTACTTACAGCAGTAAAATTATATGATTCCAAAAGAAACTTTAGTTTACCTGTAGTCTATCTGTCTCCACTGTCATTTACCTGAAAGTTATATAAAGGTGTTGACCAGAACATGGAATTGAACTATAAGCATTTCCTTTTTTTTTTTAAGAGAGAGAGGGAAAGGGGAGGCAGGTCTTTTCTGCTGCTGAGGCTGAAGTGCACTGGTGTGATCACTGTAGCCTTGAACTCCTGTGCTCTCAAGTAGCTGGGAATACAGGCTCGTACCACCACTTCCAGCTAATTTTTTCTATTTCTTTGTAGAGAGAGCATCTCACTCACCTGACCTTAAGCCATCTTCCTATCTTAGCTTCCCAAAGTGCTAAGTTTACTGGCTGGCCTATTTTCAAATTTTGATGAAAAAAATTATATATAGTTTTATGGTAAATAGTTTTGTGGTTGGTTGTACAATTGGTGGCCTATTGGCAGAGCTTATAAAGATTGCATATTGTCTATAGGGTGTCCCAAAAGTAACCTCTAAAGTCTCCACATACAGGGAAAATGTGAAATTGTAGCTAAACGTACCTTTAGTTACAAAATTTTCATTACAAAATTTTACAAAGAGGTGGCCAACATACAGACAATATTTTGCAAAATTCTTTGGCCAACACATAGAGAATATTTTGTAAATATTTTGTGGTCCACACATAGAGAATATTTTATAAATAAAGGTCCATTTAGGTATAATTTCTCATTTTCTCTATGTATGGTGACTTTAGGGGGGACTTTTAGGGCACACTGTATTTCTCCAATCTCAATATTTATCTAATTATAGACTAGAGTGAGCAGGATCACAAACCCACTATTCCTAGCCTAAGAAAAATGGGTGCCTTTCTCTACCATCTTAGCTATCAGTAGCACGCAAGAAATCTTGCTTGCACAATTCTTGGAATATAAAAATTAAATTTAAAGTATACTGGGAGGCTCACAGTCTCATAAAAAATCATATGTAAAGTGTTCACGTATAGGTCTATGAAACATGCCGGGCGTGTGTATGTACATCCCTAGCTTAGGACAAGGCCTGAAGTGTTCTCAATGGGTGCTTTGTGAAAGAAAAATAAACAAATAACTAATGATCACTAGTAATCAAAGGACTGAACACATTGAACCCTTGAGTCTTAAAGGCTGTGGGTTGATTAAAAAGTTATTTCTTGGAGAGGCTAAGTTTGAAGTGCAGACGGAGGGAGATACACAATTTGGGAGCCTACATCTGCAGACAGCAGTGCCCTCACCTTTGATTTTTAAACTGACTTCAGAATAAAAGTGATGATTTTTAAATGTCACATTGATAAGACCAGACTGAGATGCTGAGATAAAAGTGAGTCCATCCTGGATGCTAACCCTGCATGTTGGCTTCTGACTAACTGCAGTCCTGGGAATGTCTCCTGATTTCTACTTTATTTACTGTCACTAGTGTAAGAACATGTCAAAGCAAACTGATAGTATCGCCCAAATGATATGCTCCATCACACACAGCATTCTCCCATTCTGGAGGGCTGCCTTACTTGCTCTGTACGTTTTCCTCTAATATTTCAGCCCTGGATCTGGGGGGTGATGGTGTGACGATCTACCTATCTTGCAGTTGCTCAAAAGCACATTTCGGTTTGTAAGTTCTGTAACTGGATCCATAGCAAGACAACTTTTTAAAAATAGTTTTTTTATAAAAAATAATTCTTTTATGCTTCAAGTTCCCAGTCCAGTAGGGATTCCTGACCAGAACTTATTTTTGCACTGATTGCATTTCTGTCCCAGAAATGGCAGAAGCTTCTGGTCAGCTACAAGATAACTAAAGACCCTTACCCCACCTGTTTGTCCAAAGAAGACAAGATACGCGACTCCATAGACTGTGCCTAAGGACTCTCTGAGCAGCCTACTCCTGTATCTTGCCTGTACACAAGGCTGAAAAAAATGACCAATATTACCCCTGGCTCATTATATGGCTAAAATCCCTGCTCTGGGAGATAATTCTTTGCCATTTTTGATATACTAACATGACTTCCCACCGCACGTCCATGCCTTACACTCTACCCCAAACGTAAAACGATACTCACTCCCCGCATGCATTGTTCATTTCACCTCTAAGACCCCTGACCCCTCCCATTGGTCAGGAAGGCAAATTTGAGATAGTCCATTGTTCCCATCTCCCAGTGGATGCATCAAACCCAATAAATCCTCTCTTCCTTGATGATCCTCATTATCTCAATAACTGACTTTCTGTACTACAAATAACAGAGAGACCCCCCTTGCAGGTTTGTCAACAACTCCCCTGTAAATCACCCTTTACTGACAAACTGGATTTGTCTACATCATTCTTCAGTTTCTTGGCTCCTTTCCCATTTGGAGGTTGAGTTTGCACATTTAGCCCTTTCATGAAGCAGATGCCGTAAGGCTTGCTTTTAGCCTCCAGATCCTGAACAGAGATTTCTGTTATAGATATATAAGACAGTATCTTTTCCAGCCTAGTCTAGTAACTCATTCCAATGTGATTTCCAGAAGAAACTTACAGTGGAATCTTCCTTAACCCTGCTTTGAATGCAGAACAATGCAGAAAGAACAGGTTGTTTAGGTCATGTTTCTAAATTCCACTCCAGGAGCTTCTCGTCTTCACAAGAAATTCTCAAGTGATCTTTCAGACAAATAAAGTGGTTTGCTTTAACTATCCTTCCAAACGCACAATTACCCTATCAATCTGTATACGGAGAATGGTAGAATAAGGAGTTGCCAATTATCCAACATATTTTTATATGGAAAGAGCTTTTATAAATCTTACTGAAGTGGATGTAATGAGACCTCTCAGTTATAACTAAAAAACTGTGTTGCCTCATGTTGCTCATACGATGATCAGCTTTATGTATACAGTAGGCAATAACAACAAAACAGATACAGGAGACAGACCAGATCCTTATGAAATGGGGAATATTTAGCTATGAAACATAATTTCACGAGCTGTAAATGTTAAGGAAAATTGAAAAACAAGAAACCAAGTTCCAAGTGACTTAGGTTTCAGGAGCTTAGGGTGGATGCCCAAGTCATTACTTTTAGTCCATTTGTATCAGATGTCTCCAGAAACACATTATCTGTGGAAAAAAACTTGATTAATCACCTTTATCCGGATCAAGAATGGCTTCATCCCGATCAAGAATCACCCGAAAATGGCTCCTTTTATTAGATCATTGAGGTTTAATGAGGAACAGAACTTCTTTTTGAATTAGAAGACTGTTCATCCCAATTATTCCATGTTCATTTGAATAGATAATTAGAAAAATAAAATGTACCATTGTGAAGGGCATCATGGAGCATATGCAAAACTCTAATTCAGCCATTTTCAAGAAATATGTGGGTGTTTGAATAAATGTGATTGCTCGGATTTAAGATGAAGAATTGAAACACTAATCTAAGCTATCAGAACCCATTCTTGACATTTTAAAGAAATGAAATTCAAATATTGCCTTTTATATTTGTCTAGTGCCATATTGATTTCTAAACTACTCAAGAGTTTTTCGCAGCATGACCAGCATGAAGTGTGCAGTTGTGCCACATCTTTTTTTTGGCCAAGGAAGTGTCACTTATTGAGATGTGGCCTGTCCGTCACTCACCTCTACAGGGTAATGATCTAAGCGAGATAGAAGGGGGATTTGGAGACTTCCTCGCCTCCATTTGTTGATATTCAGACAAATCCCACAACATGAGTGGACTGAGAGGAACTGAGAACTGTGAGCAAATAAGTAATGGCTTCTGCCAAGTCGATCCTGCACCCAATCAGGGGAGGGTGGGGGGACAATTTTTAATTAAAGGTGTCAGCAATTATAGAAAGTCTGAATATTCTGAATATTAGTTACTCAGGCAAAAGCAGTAGGAAAAGACTTCCTTGGAATTGTAAAAGAAGAGCTGACATTTGTCACTATCTCTGAAACAACACTTTTCTCAGTCTGAGACACATTCTACAAACTGGCACCTAGTTGTGTGCACAGCTCTTTGAAATGTTTCTACATCTTTGCAAGCCATCAACCCGCATGCAACCCTAGATCTTTCAGAATTTAAAATGGGATGTACAAGGGCATAGAAGGTCACCCCACACAGACGTAAGCCACAGACTAGGCTATGTCTAGCTCTGTGAAGCTGTGCTCGTGGCTACTGCCCTCATGCCAGCTCAGCCTTGTCTCATGCCTGAATGGGTCCTGACCACCTGGCTTCTTCTCCCCTTGGGCCAAGGCACTCGCTGGTTATCCCATGGGGCCCTACCATAACCTTGTTCTCAAAATCATGCTCCAAACATGACATCCAACTGGATTCCAATTCATAAGTTTGGATTTTGCCTATTTTCCCATGGAATTTCTCTTCTGCTAAACTTTTCAGCATTCCAGCTCCATTCTCAGAGTTGGATACCTGCTTTAGTCCTATTTCTAAGTTGGACTTCTGCTGAGTCTCAGGCTTTGCTTTGCTCTTGTCAGCTCTCATCTCCAGTGTACCATACCAGGACACACTCCTCACATGAGGACTGAATGTCAGCCTTGCCCTCTCGGATAAGATACCCCACTGATAATTATCAGCTTGGACTGGGTTTGACTTGACCTTTAGTCTTAATTGTCTCTGGGATTTTCCATCTATCCATCTGTCCATCCATCCACCCACCTACCTACCTATCTACCCACGTTTTCCCCTTCCTTTTCCCTTCCCTTCTCTCCCTCCTTCATTCCTTCCTTCTTCTCAGCCTTCCATCTCTTCATTCATTTATTCTTGCTTAGTGATGAAGGGCTTTCTCTATACTAGACCCTGTGCTTAATACTGGAGATACAATGGTATGTCAGACAGACATTATCCCTGCTCTACCAGGGGAGACAGATAGTAAAAGAAACAATTCTAAGAAAAAACAGTAAGTAGCTTTCCTACATATCTGTTTAAGTAAGGGGGTCCAGTGCCAAGTTCCCCTATATTCTCTCTTATCCTACTTGTCTATGCATGCACAGCTATACTTTGTGAAGGCAAAATAGGGTAATGTTTTCAGTTCTGTCTTTGAGAAATTTAGGGGGAAAACTAGCATTTAAAGTCAGAAGAGCAAGTCTTAATATAATATGCATATTTATATACTAACCCCTTAGATTTGTATGGAGTTTTGCAATATGTATATGCTTTTATTTACAGATTTTATTTGCTTTTCAGAGTATATACCTGTGAGGAATATACAGAGTAGGCTTGATTTTCATCTTCACTCTATGAAAAAGAAATTAAGGTTCACAGAATATAAAATATCTTTAACAAAGCTTAAAGTTCAAACTAAAAAGATCCTCATTACTGATAATACGTAATTTTATCCATCTTATCAATACTCACTGGAAACTTGTACAGTTTTGAAAAATCAAAGAATATCAGTTCCAGTTATTGCTATCCAAAATTTAAAATGGGTTAATAATGCTCACAGGATATCTTTGCATGTCACCTGTTCTGAAGAAACAACAAAAGACAATACACAGAACTCTAAAGTGTTGAGTTAGATTCCAATAAGCGCTTATTACTTTGCAAGTGAAACCAAGTGTGGAGGTACAATCATTTGCCTCTTATCTTTGAAAGATGTGAGATCACTGCGAAGCCCTGACAAGAACAGCAGGTAGCTCCTGAAACATTTTCCAAAGAACACTTAGAGACTTTGACTCTTGACTGTAGTTCTGCTGTGACATTTTCCTCCCCTTCACCCTCATGGGTAAGGCTCATTCTTTCATCATCTGTAGTCATATTAATTTGATTCATCAGAATGTGTTTTTACTTGGCATTTGTTCTTTCTTTTCTTATTTTTCTTCATATACCCATATGACTTAACTTCCCCAAACCACAGTTAAGAGTTTCTTTCAGAGTCAGCCTCCTTAAGTTCACCCAGATACAATTTGAAGGCATACCACATTAGAGCATGGCTTCTCCATTTTTCTATTTACTCCACTTCTGGAATGATGAGAAAAGTTTGATGTTTGACGTCATGCCATTAAAATATGGTTAAAATATGAAAAGTTTCATTTTTACATGGATTCTACACATGTAGATAAACCTTAAAGGTGATTTTATAGTGTGTTGATTACTTTGAAGCAAGGGGATTCTAGAAATGGGAAAAGCCATTTCATAACTCTTTAATTCCTTTAAGCAAAGAACAACCTTGACAGCCATCAGGGATGAGGTCAGAGGCAAGTGCATCTGCCACCCTGTTGCTTCTGTGTCATTAGTAATCAGGTGATTTCTTTATGGTCCCCATTAGCTCTCTGATCCTATAGGTCTAAATAATTACTCGTTGAAAGATTTCTATGGTAGTATCATGAACCTGTTACCATGGCAGCACCATGAGAAATATTCTATTGGCAGGGAGGAAATGTACATCCAAATCTCTCATAATGTGAGCTCTTTTAAAATTAATTTATTTTACTCCAAGATTTTAATCAAAAACCTTTCTCAGGATGGCAAAGTAAGCAATTAGTCTGTCATTGAGGAGTGCAAATTTCTTCTAAGTTGTAACAGAATCCCTATTCTGTATGGGATGACAGTTCATATAATACCTCCAGGTAAACAGACACAGAAAATCACAGGTACAATCAAAACTACACAACAGGACACACAGAGAGACAACAGGAATGTATCATTCCTTCAGGAAGAGCAGAAAATACTGGTTTATGTATTAGGATGAATTTCATGAATTGAAATTTCCCTGTAACTTTAAAACTCTTTTCAAGTGTTTTCTCAGCTAGCACCATGAAAGTATAAAAAGACTGAAACAAGTTAGATCCAATCTCCACCAAAAATAGAAAAATTAGGTGGGCAAAGTGGTGGGTGCTGAGATGGTTCCACCTACTCAGGAGGCTGAGCCCAGAAGTTCAAGTCTGTAGTGAGATATGATTGTGTCACTGCATTCCAGCCTGGATGACAGCACAAGACCCTGTCTCAAAAAACAAGCAAAAAAGACCCAAACACACCCAAGAGGATTCAAGCTATATGATGTTGATGTTAATCTCAACTGGGATTGTTCATACTTGGTGACATTTAAATCTTGGTTCAGTATTAGTTGCAATATCAAATCCTTCATAACATTCCTTCTTTAAGTTTTATTCAAAGAAAATGAACATTTTCTTGAGTGCCTATCTGAGCACTGGCTTTGGGAAAGGCATACTCCTAGAAGGGTTAAGAGAAAACTCTTTCTATATTTAGGAGGCTAATGCCAAACCTTTGAATCAAATTGAGATCCAATTTTATGATTTAGATAATCTTTCATTAGGTATTTAAACTGAAGTATTTTGGGTGCTTTGGGAGCAGAATATGGATATTGTCTGTTCTCAAGGAGCTTTTTAGTGGGGCAAGATACAGGTCAGCGCATGTGGTGACAAATGATTCCAAACACAAGTTTGGTTCTTGCTCTCATCACATCAACAGTGCAGTTGGCAAGGAGCTCTGGTCACTCAGGGACACAGACAAAGATTTGATCTGGTTTTGTGTCTCCAAGTTCACCCCAGCAATGGAAGATGCTGGGAATTGCACAAAGGCTCTTACTGTTTCTTCTCAGCAGTGACACAATTCTCATATTTTATTGGCTAAAGCAAGTCTCATAGTCCCACCTAGCTTTAGTGGGGGAGGGAGCTGTGGCTCTCCTGTGCTCTGAGCAAGAGCTGGCAATGTTGTGAACACTAATGCCACCATAGACGGATGAGATGTGTGTGCCACCCAACTGACTCTGAAGCCTTCAGAAGTGCCAGTTAAATGGGCTTTCATAAAAATTTAAGAAAAATATCAGAAATCCTGAATTGATTAGAATTACATTGTTATAAATAAGAAGGGTGGGAGTGTAGTTGGGTATATAATCTTCACCCCTCTGCCAGGTTTGATCGTCTCAATGTTTATCAAAAATGATGACTTTCACAGAGGAGAATGATACTTTTATAAAGGGTGTATAAATGCAGGGAAGGAGAAGATACAGTTAATTGTCTTCCCATTATAGATCAATATATATGCATGTGAGATATATATGTGTATATGTATATATATATATATTTTAGAGACAGAGTCTCACTATGTCATCCTCGGTAGAGTGCGGTGGCATCACAGCTCACAGCAGCCTCAAACTCTTGGGCTTAAGCGATTCTCTTGCCTCAGCCTCCCAAGTAGCTGGGACTATGCATGTGACATGTTAATTATGGTCTTTCATGAAGCAGACACCAAAGATGCAGTTGGACACACAGTAAGTTCATGGAGAAGGTACTAGGAGAAGGTAGGGGGCATTTGGACCATGGTGCAGGTATGACCTTGTGTAAGAAAGGAGAAAGAGAGGGGGGAGTCTTGGACTACAAGGAATTTCTAAGAAAGCTTTGGGTAGGCTGATGGCTGCTCCACAAGCCAAAGTCATTTGGGGAAGGAGTCCAACAGTTGTCTGGATGAGCCTCTCTTCCTAGATATGATAAACTTAGTCATTGACCAGAGCAGCAGACTATAGAAAACACAAACCTTGACACAAATGTGGTGGTAGATTCTGGCAGTTTTCACTGGCCTTCAGAAAATTATGCTTACAAAGCAAAAAGAGTGCATTTTTATGGCTGTGACTCATGGTTTTTAGAACCTGTGAATTCTGTTTTCCTTGGATAGTACAATCCCAAAGAAAGCTAACAGCTGGTCGGTAATCAGCAAACAACTTCAGAAGTCAAGTAATGTTAATTATCATTGAAACCAAAATATGTACTGTCACCTGGGGCTATAGTCTGTGGCTTCAGCTTAGAATTAGCTGTAGAATTCCAAAGAGAATCAAGAGATATTAAGACCTCTTGTGCCTTAAGCAAGGGCCACCTAGGAACTGAGACGTACACTAAAAAATACCTGGGAGTCTGTCTGACCTGGTCTTACATATCCAGACCAACCCCCAGAGAACAGCCCAAAAGAATCTGCAGAGCCCTTCTATTTTAAGGGGTTTTCTACATTAATCTAAATCTAATGCACTTTACCATCTTTCTAATCCACATGCTCACCCAGATGATAATCGGACTAACTGTGGGTAGGTTTGGTAGAAGACTGGAGAATCTGACTAGAAGATTTCTTTCATTTTCTTCTTTGCATTTAGACTATACACTATACACATACACACACACATACATATTTATTTGGAAACATTCATCTCCGTATATTTAATGCTTCTAAGTTTGGACAAACACATGTAAACCGACTAAAAAAGCTAATATTGGGGACTCAGAGCCTATACATTATGAATAAGTGCAGTATCCAACAGAAGTCCGTAGGTGACAGACTTAAGAGTTGAAGTTCCCTAAGGGGAGGAAACCAACAGCTAACATATTTGCCATAGCAAAGTCACTAAAGCAATGTTACATTTACTCTTCTATCAGTATTCAATATTCGAGTTTATTGTAATCTGTGAAAAGTTGCTTTTTGCCCTTGATATCCGGGAATAACTTTATATATCAAGCTCAAAAGTCTGCATATAAACCTAGCTAAGGCAGTGTTGCATAGTAGCAATGTCTCTTATCTAATTGAATGTATAAGATGCAGAAGAGAAGATTTTGAAAAAATTCATTCTTAGGCCCAGCGCCTGTAGCACAGTGGTTACGGTGCCAGCCACATATACCAAGGCTGGCAAGTTCGAACTCGGCCTGGGCCAAGTTAAATAACAATGACAACTGCGACAAAAAATAGCTGGGCATTGTGGTGGTGCCTGTAGTCCCAGCTACTTGGGAGGCTGAGGCAAGAGAATCGCTTAAGTCCAAGAGTTTAAGGTTGCTGTGAGCCGTGACCCCATGGCATTCTACCCAGAGCAACATCATGAGACTGTCTCAAAAAAACAAACAAACAAAAAAATTCAGTCTAAAATCAGAGCCTTCACTACTGTAGTTTCACCCGCTTGAAATCCACTCACTGATCTAAAACTTACCCAGGTTTTTTTTTTTTTTTTTTTTTTTTTTGAGACAGAGTCTCAAGTTGTTGCCCTGGGTAGAGTGCTGTGCGCCATCGCTCACAGCAGCCTCCAACTCTTGGGCTCAAACAACCCTCTTGCTTCAGTTTTTCTATCTTTAGTAGAGATGGTGTCTCTTTTTTTGCTCAAGCAATCCACCCACTTTAGCCTCCTAGAGTGCTAGGATTACAGGCATGAGCCACTGTGCTGGGTCTTTACCCAGTTTTTTAAGGTGTAACAACAGTACCCCAAGGTTTTATTTTTGATCTTATCCTACAGACACCACAATCTAGTACTTAGGCTCTGTCTTGGTTTTTACAATAAATGATTCTCATTAAATTAAAAGAATTGTATCTTATATATCTTTTATGCTCTCCAATCACTTATCATAAAACTATATACATGTAATATACATAACATGTATTATATATATGCAGGGTACCCATAAAGTTCATGTGCAATTTACAAGGTAAAACTATTTTAAATTGCATACGAATTTTATGGACACACTGTATAAAAATAGGATAAAAGCAATGTTCCTTCCCATGTAGACATTTCTCTTCCCTGTTTGTTTCACATACAAAGGAGAAAGTAACATACAATCATGTGACATACTAAATACATGTAGGTATATGCATATGCTATGTCTTCTGTTTATGCAATTATTGCCTCCAGAATGGAATATAGGCTCATTGAGGGTAGGATTAGTAGTTTGTTTATGACTCTATATCAAGGCTTATAATTGGGCCTAATCAGTACATGCTCAATAAATATTGAATGAATGAGTGAATGACATACTTTGTGTTTTGGCATAAATTTTAAACTGTATACTAATCTTATGTACATTTGTGTATATGTATGATATATAACATATATTAATGTTATGCACTTTATGTATGCTTACATTTTTTTAAAATGTCAGACGAATATGAGGGTATGTAGAATCAGGTTACATAGTTCACATTTATACGGCTAATGTCCGAGTTTTAGCTGTGTTCTTCACCCAGGAAGTGTGGCACATACTCATGCATTGTACCCGTGGGGTGGGAGCCCACCAAATCCTTTCCCCCTCTCCCTGCTATTTTAATCCAACTGAATTTTCACCTGCATGAGCCTGAAGTTGTTAATCTCCTTGTTTCACTTTAGTGCTGAGTCCATGTGATGGCTGACTTTCCATCCTTGTTGTACTTTGTATGGAGGATGTTCTCCAAGTCTGTCTGGGTTGTTATAAAAGATGTAAAATTTCTATCTTTTTATGGCTGAATAGTATTCCTTGATACACATATACTACAATTTATTAATCTATCCGAAGGGCACTTGGTTGTTTCCACATCTTTGTGATTGTGAACTCGCTGCTATAAACATTTGAGAACAAATGTCCTCGTAGTAAAATGCCTTTTTTTCTTTTGGGTAGATATCTAGTAATGGGACTGCAGAGTAATCCACGCCTTTCCTATTGATGTTTCACCCACATGAAATCCCCTCATTGATCTAAAACTTACCCAGTCAACATGAGTCAACATGGAGTTCACCACCTGTCAGATAGTTGTATGTCTGAATCTTTGATGATGCTTGGGAAATTTTCAGCTAAGTATCATCCACTAGGGCTTTCGTGCTTTTGGGACTCTCTTCTTCTTCAGGGAATATCTGTAATTCATATGCTTGTACACTTCATGTAGTCCCATGTTTTCTAAGAGATTGATCTGCCTTTACTCTGTTCTTTTCTGCCTCTTTAAATCCCTAAGTTAGTTTTACAGCTTTGTCTTCAAGCTCTGAGATTCTTTCTTCTCCATGGTTTAATCTGTTGCTGAAACTTCCCACTATGTTTGAAACTCCTTCAATTCTTTAAGCTCTGTTTTACCTTTTCAAATTTTGTCCAAACCCTTGAAGACTTTATCTTGCTTTTCATTAATTTCTTACAGCAATTTTTTGTGTTTCTTTTTGTTGGTTTTCAATTTTCCCTTCAATTATCTTCATCATTTTTTCCAACCATAATCCGAATTCCATTTCTGTCATTTCCACAATTTCTTTCTTGTTGGGATCTTCTGTGGTAGCTACATTATGATCCCTTGGGGGAGGCGATCTGTTCTGATCCTCCATGTTGTGGTTTTTTTGCTCCGCCACATGTCGGGCTATTTTCTTCCCCTACTTCCTTCCTTTACTTCCTCCTTCCCTTGGATCTTCATTTCCTCAAGGCTTGGAGGTTAAAATGGTCCTTTAACAGAGGGAAGAAAAGGAGAGAAAAGAAAAAAAGAGGAAAAAAGAAAACAATTATAACAATGAGGTAAAAATTAATGGAAAATGAAAAAAGGAAGATCAAAAAAGAGAAGAGGATAAAAGAAAAATACATATCTATATACATCTAGGTTAATATAATACTCTTTGGTGTTCTGGATGAAAGAACAAAAAGAATAAAGAAAAAAAATATTTTTAATTGTAATTACTATGTACTTAGGTGTGTAGAAGAAATAAAAGCATTTTTTAGCAAGGGCAATAGGTGGCGCTGCAGTATTAGAAATAACACAGCCTCTTCAGGATGTGGTGGTCCGGCTGGATTTTGGATTACTGGATGTTTTTCAGCTGGTTGCCAAGGAGATCAATATGGTTTTCCTGTTTTATTCTGGGAGTGACTGCGGGGTGAATGTTGAAGTCCCAGGTGGTGGCACTGGAGAGTGCACTTGGACATTCTAGGGTGTGACAACCCAGTTCTCTGACGAGTCAGGGTCCTATGTGACTTCTCTGACACAGGGCTCATGCCTCAGTGATCCATGTTGTACCCAGAGACCAAGGGGAGGTCCGTGTGAAAGGTGGGACCTCCCTGCTCTGGACTGTGGCACTCTGGGATCAGCCCAAAGATGACTTCCCGAGCATGTGAGGCAGAACCAAAACTTGCTGTGTGGCTGGTCCCCAGAAGCCACATCAAGCCAGGGCCCACTGAGGTGCCAGTGACTCAGGGCCTCAGGGACTCCCACCACCTCTGAGTCTTGCTGAAGTGGAGTTTGGGGGCTTTGTTGAGCCCGTGCTTACTGGGCTGCCGGGTTCCCTGTCAACCAGATCCCATTCCTAGACCCGCCTGTGCTCATCTAGGGCGAGTCACTGGCTCCATCCCAAAGAAGATGCAGGGCGGTCCTCACTCTTTCCAGCCATTCACAAAAGGGCCAGCTCTTGTGCCCCAGTAGTCCTGTGGATCCCCAGGTCCTTCTTGTGTCAGCCCCCACTTTCTCCCCCGAGGGAAGGTCCATCAGCATTCGGTCAGTCCCTGGTCCACCCCAGCTAGGGCCCATGGCAGATGGAAGTTCTCTGGCAGTCCCAATCCCCCTGGGATTCCACGTGCAAGTGCCACCCCTGGGTTACCACGTGCCCCTGAATCTGAATTCTGAGCTTGCCTCTTTCCCTTCTTATCTTTTCTGCTTCTGTGCCCCACGCTGTCATTCTGTGCCTTGGTGCTACTGTTCCCAGCATGGTGATGCAGCTGAGGCAGCTTGTCCCTCCTCTCCCCGACCTTACCCAGAGAAGTTGGTGAGAAGATGTCTCTACACTCCCCCTTAGAGCCCTCCAGCCATATGTTTACCTTTTGAAATAACTATACTCTTCCGAATTCTAGATATTTACAATAGCAGTAATATCATGGACTGATTTAAATTTTAGGTTATTTGCAGATATTGGTAAATATGATGCACAACTATATATTTTTAACACACCTCATAAAATATACTTGACAGCATACATTATTGTTTTTACATTTGTAGTGACTACGTAATATCTAATAACAGAAATGAAGAGAAATTATCATTTGTGGAATCATAGGGTCCTGAAGAGAAGAAACTAGGTTATCTGGTCCTTGCTCTATACTGCCATCTGCTGCGTGTTGAGATTACAACAGTGACCATGTGAAATGTCTAGAAGCTGAGAGCTGGGAAGCACTTTAGAAATCATCTGATTCAACTTCCATACAGACAGGTGAGAAAACAGATAGAAATTAAGCAACTTACAAGTTTATTGTATTTTTTGTTATTAGAAGATCTGAATGTGGAAGAAATGCCTTTAGTGGCAAGATTATGAATTCTGGAGTCAGGTTTAGTTAACAATTTTGACTTAGCCTTTCTGAGCTTCAATGTTCTTTTGGGGTTAATGATATTTATATTGCATGTTTTTGGTGAGGATATAAAGATACTACCTGGTACACAGCACACACATGACTGTGCTTAGGAAACAATATTTAGTATTAATCTGCTAGAATTTAAATTCTCTCAGAGCAAAGGCACTTTTATCTTGAAATTCTCAGTAATATAAAGTATCCAAACCATTATTTGATTTATAATTAAAAGTACTTCAAAATTATTTTAAAAAAAATAATGAATGAAAGTAAAGCCAAGAATTGCAGTCCCTCACATATCATTGCAAATTATATTGAAAATCATATCTTGGGGATAGATGACTCTGTGTTGTAAGTACAAGTAATACTAATTTATGTCTTCATTTGCTTCTAGTGAGGTTCCCTAATCTGTCACAATTTCTACTTCTCATATTTCAGAATATTTGTATTTGCTACTCTCAACTCAAAATGAGTTTATAAACAAAGGTTTAATTTCACACTTCCCACTCTCTTTTCTTTCACAATAGCAAAATATCAGGCATTTTCAGTACCTCCTCAGAAACAACATGATTATGATGAATGAATCTCTGAAAAGAGAATATTGGCCTTGGAACACAAAGAGGTTTTATAAAGCCTCAGACGCAGGTCACTGGCTCCATCCCAAAGAAGCTGCAGGGCGGTCCGCACTCCTTAGCCACAAAGAGGTTTTTATACTTATAAAAATATATATTTGCCTAAGAATACTTCCAAAGTATAATGAATATAAAACAGTTCCTTATTTTTCAAATCATAATCATAATGACCAACTCTCAGTAATAACTTGTGACTAATAAGTAGGTTTGAAATAACTTGTGGTCAATGATAGCAAAAAACCAGTGAGAATTACAGTAAATAAAAGTAGTTATAAGAATCATAAGATTTGTCACTCCTTGGTAGTATTTCTTCAGTCATAAATAATGTTTTCTAAAATGTTCTATGAGCTCTGTATGGATTCTAAAATTAAACTTGAGGAAGTATCTAAGAGGAATACAAGTAGATGAATGCTTAAAAAATGGATACTGAATGATTGGATAATAACTGTTAAATAATTTGGATTTAAAAATTTAGAATTTATGCCCTTGAAAGTAAACTGGTGAGGTATATCAAGAAAAGGCAGGAAATTGGTCATTGATAGTAACTCACCACATCTATCTATCATTTTTGTTCCCACCCTGGAAAAATAATGGAACCAGTATTTGTTTTACCCTGTTACCTGCACACAAGTCACCAGAAAATAGATAAGACTATGGTTGGCAGAAAATAAGTTAAGAGGTTTCTGAGAGATTCAAGTTGAAGTAATCAGATGAAGGAAGAAGGCTAGAGAGGGGTGGCACCTCCTGTGGCTCAAAGCAGTAGGGGGTCGGCCCTATATACCAGAGGTGGCAGGTTCAAACTCTGCCCAGGCCAAAAACTGCAAAAAAAAAAAAAAAAAAAAAAAAAAGAAGGCTGGAGAGGTCACATCCTTAGAGGGGCAGCTGCAGAGATGACAGAGCTGCTGGGTTCTACTCAGTGGCATTAACAATAAGGAACCATGAAGAAAATCCCCAGATCAAATGGAGAACTTCTTATGCAGGGGCTGAGGGGTTCAGCACACATACCTTTGCCCCTGGGATCAAGTAGTGAAATGAGGTGCTGGGAATGGAAAGGCAAACTGTGTCTCAGGTGGTGGATACTACCCAGAAGGCATGGCCTGGGTGCCCTGGACTGGATGCAAATCTGAGTGTGCTTCCCTGAAGCAAGATCTCATAGTCAGAACCTAAATATTTAGAGATGCAAACTGAGTTTGCAAACACAAACGTGAGCAGACAGTCAAGGATAATCAGCAACTGTTTGAGTTGCTAAAAATCAATACCACCAAAAGAAAGACAAGAGTCAACAGTAAGGAGAATACCCTAGGAGACATGTGAAACAGCACAAACAAACAAAAGGCTATATTGAGTATAATTAATATTCTTATACAAATTACAGTATTATATGCCCTGAAGAATACATGGACTAGACAAACAGAGGTCTTGAAAATTTAAATCATGAATTAAAAAAATATTGATAGGTTGGTTGGATAGTACCATAGATATAGGTGAAGTAAGGAATTAATGGGCTAGAAGATGAATGGGGAAGAAATCTCCCAACATATAACTTAAATAAACAAAGAGAAAGTATTAGAAAAAAGTAAGAGATTTGGAAATAATACCAGAAGTCCTAACTTTCATTTTAGAGAATTATGAAAAATAAAATAGCCAGAAAATAAAGTACATAATTTAATTAAAATATCTTTTGCTTAGAAGTCACAAGTCTTTAGATGGAAAGATGTACCCTGTACATGACAAGGGTAATGAATGAAGAAACTCAAATTATATATTATGTTTACATATCAGGAAATAAGGATAAATATGAACTCTTAAAGATTTCTAGGGAAGACAGAAAAGGGGGATAAGTTTGATTTCTCCAAAAGCCCTGAACATAATACAATAGTAGCTTCAAAATTCAGATCAAAACTACTTTTAAAAAATAGTTTTATTAGTCCTGAGTACATTTGATACCTTTCCCCCCATTCTTAAAGATACTTTATTAAGAAGAATATGTTCCAACTCCATTCAGGTAAACATAAAAGATGTAAAGCCCCCATCTTTTTTTATGGCTGAATAGTAAGTCCATGGTATATATATGCCATAATTTGTTAATCCATTCATGGATTGATGGGCATTTGGGCTACTTCCACAACTTGGCAATTATGAAATGACATGTAATAAACATTCTGGTGCAAATGTCTTTGTGGTAAAATAATTTTTGTTCTTCAGGGTGAAACCAATATATAAACACTTGCACACTCCTACAGATGATAAAACACAAATATAATCTAGCAAGGGGCAGGGGTAAGGAGGGAGAGGGGAGGGGAAGGAGGGAGGGTGATTGGTGGGATCTCACCTAATGTGCTCAATGCGAGGGGCTCTCCTACAACTTAAACTTTACCCTGGAAATGAGTGTAATGCAATCTAAAAATGTGTCCCCTCATATTAATTTGAAATAAAGAAACTATAATTTTATATCTAGCTGAACTAGCTTTTTTCCTAAAAGAGATAAAAATCTGTCAAAATAAGACACATGTCTAAAAAAAAGGGGGTTGAATATGAGAAATAATGGCAATTAAAACATGTTAAGCATACATATCTGTAAATAATTATTGATGGACAATGTGAAAAATGAATAATGTTGAACTGTGATCTTAGATCTCAGTGAGAGATCAAATGGAACTGGGCAGTGAGGAAAGTTGTAGGAAGAGATTAAAGCATGTTAATACCCTTATCTTAATTAGGGAAAGATAGAAATAATAATCAAATTAGTACATTGATTAGTGTGCGAAAGATTTAAGTATAACTGCAACAGGGCTAGAAATAAGATTCTTGAACCTTAGGAAAAATGAGAAAAGAATTGATGGGTAAAATGTAAGAAAAAAGAAAAAATAATTTTAAATTCAATTATGATTCTAAACATATGAATTATCATAATAGTTCAAATGGATAAAATCCCCTACTTAACAGGTAGAGGCTCTTATATAATGTGGAACAAAAGAAAAAAGAAAATAACAAAATTTCCACTTACAACAGGCATATCTAAAACTAAATGGCACAGAAAGGCTGGTAAGAAGTGGATTTAAAAAGATATACCAGACTGGGCAATGCCTATGGCTCAAAGGAGTAGGGCGCTGGCCCCATATGGTGGGTTCAAACCTAGCCCTGACCAAAAACAGCAAAAAAAAAAAAAAAAAAAAAAAAAAAAAAAAAAATATATATATATATATATATATATATATATATACACACCAGACCAATCATATCAAGAAGATAAAAGGGGAGGAAGTATTAATAAGTAAATAGAATTCCTGGCAAACAGCACTGAACAGGACAAAAAATTTCTATATTGATTAAAAAGGTGGAAACTACAAAGATATAATCATAAACACATACAATAACAACTTTTCAATCATATAAGGCAAAAATAATGGTTATGAGAAGTCAAACCATTTTGGGAGAATTTAATACATATCTTCCAGAAATATACCTATCACCGATTAAAATTTCTTTTAAAGTGATGATTTAAGCACTATTTTTCAAATTTTAGTGACAAAAAGAATCATCAGACACTGGCCCCAACCCAAAACTGGTGTTATTCAAGACTGAAACATTTATTTTTATCTCTACTCAACTGAGATTTGCTTCTTTGGGGTCCCCAATAACTTATGAAGAATGTGTATGGGTTTTCTTTTGTTGTTGTTGTTAGAGATAATCAAGGCCAATGTGACAGACTGATTATTTTTGTCTATCATAGGCATTTAAAATTTTTCCTTTCATAAAAAATTCCATAGCTATGAACATAAGTATTTGACTTATTTCTTTAGGATTGATTTTTAGAAATGGGAAAATCTGAATTTAAATTTCAATTTAGTATAAATATATATATATATATATATATGTGTGTGTGTGTGTGTGTGTGTGTGTGTGTGTGTGTGTATGTGACCAAATACTTTACTAAAACATTTGCTGGAAAAGCAAAATTACTGTGAAATCCTTGGTCTCTATGATATCTTTCCTTGGGACAATTAAATATTAATATAACTACATTTTGGTAAGAGACAATAATATGCATATCAAAAGGATAAACTGATAACCCTAGTAATTATGTAAATGATCCTGGTCAATTGTCAATTTGCTATTTAAGATGCTTTATAATTTACTAAGTCAGTAAGTTAAGGCCAACTAATCAAACCTGAGACTGCCCAGCCCAGCACCCTTTCCAGCAGCTCCCCAAAAGCATATGTCAGCATTATTTCAGGAAGACAGCAAGGCTACCACCACATCTAAGGTAGAATTACCTCTAATGAAGGTCCCATTATTTTAATGCTTACCCTTTTACAATGCCTAATAATGACACCATTTTGAAATCCTTCACTCACACACACACAAAAAAAAAAGTTTGTGTCTACGTTGTAATAGGTCCAAAAGAAGTGGAGCTGGTTGTCTGGGCTGCCTGGAAGAAGATGGCAGACCATGATACCTTCTTATTTGCAACCTGTCATTATGATTTTCTAGCTGTTCAAGTTCCCATCCATTGCTACGCAGGAGAATTTCAACTTTGTTAATTCAAAATCCCATTGTTCTTAAGTATATTGCAGCCCCCAGAGCTGTACTGTGAGAGAGGAGTTTCAGTTTGACTTGAGGTCATTTCCTCCACTAAAAAGTATTTTTTTTATTACAGAATGTAAAGAATGTGCTCGCACATGTGTGCCTAAATTTTAATTATTTCTGGGTTCCTGCAGCTGCCGCGTGGAGACAAAGGACAGACGCTGTTCCTGTCTGTGCTCCATACTCCACCACTGCTGAGAGTGAATATTAAATGAGGAGCACTGGTTCTGGGTAGACAGTCAGCATTTAGGCAGCAGATTCTAAGTCGGTGTTTTTCCTCAGACTTTCTCCTAAGAGTTCTTTAAAGGAGACCAGGTAGTTTAGAGGCACAAAGCAAGCAGTCCTTACTACATTTGCAGTTGAGATCTGACTACATTGGAAAGGGTGAAACATTTGTTTTCATAGATTGAGATTGGCTTTCCTTAGCTGTGATCTGGGTACTAATATTAATCTGTATGGTAATATTAATCATGTTGGAAATCATAGTCCTTTATTTTCATTGTCATTATCGTTATTGTTTTCATCTTCATAGTTACAATTCACTATCATCACTACTCTTACTATTATGGATTGCAGGATGAGTATTAACTCCACTAACTCAACACAACCCCCTGAGGTAGATCTTATTATTATCATCAGTGTTACATCTTGATTTACAGGAAGAGACAAATGCAAGGGAATGCAAGCAAGTTGCCCAGGCTCATAGAGTTACCACTGCGGGAGTCAGAACTTGGGCTTTGGAGTAAGCCTGTTTGCATTCAAAACTGGGCTCCCCCATTATAAAAGGTGTGACTGTAGACAGGGTCCTTATCTTCCCTGAAGCTTAGTTTTCTCATCTGTAAAAGAGGCACGTAATAACGGATACACACCAAGGAGATGGGATGGGGTAGGGAAAGTAGAAATTGTAGAAACAGGGGAGATAAGATAAACTGGATGAAACAGCCTGGGTTACTAAGCTACATTTTTTACATTTGTGCTATTTCCTATAGATGTCTAAGTAACCAGGCTCTTAACCCATAACCCAATTTAAAAAATTAATAAAGAGCAGCATTTGGTAAATCCCAGTTTCTGATGGAAAGTAGACTCTAAGGTAAAAATCCATGCAATCCCTAGAACACACAGCTGTTTGTCTAAGAGGAAAACAGAATTAGGAGTTCTCACTCTGGCAAGGGAAGTACTAAGATATTAAAATGCCCCTATCATCACCAACACAGCACGTTTTTTCAAAAAGTGGACCAATTCATTTTAATCCTCTGACTTTACACTTTCAAATCATAGAAGTCACCTTCAGGCAGTGCTATCTGAGGATAACGTGGGGGAAAGAAAGTGAAGCACATCCAAAAATCCTGATAAAAGGGTTTTAATGCATAAATCAAAGTGACCTTATGTTAATGTTAACCAGGAACAAAATAAATAAGCAACAGCTTTTTTTTTTTTTTACCTACAGCAAACTAAGTGGATAGAAATTCTATTAATCTTCTGTGAATTTCTTTTTAACATCAGCCGTTCGATAAGAAATAGAAAAAAAGTCATTTTCAGCACTGGGAGGAGAAGCTATTAGATATTAACAATCACGTTATTTTGAAGATTCTTAGTCAAATGAGCCAATAAGCATTTTATTTTATTTTATTTTACAGTTTTTAGACAGGACTGGGTTTGAACCTGCCACCTCCAGTATATGGGGCCAGCGTCCTACTCCTTTGAGCCACAGGCGCTGCCCGTCAATAAGCATTTTTTTAGTCCCCAATTAAACTCTGATTATTTAAACTGTTTTGTAGATAAAATGAAGATAAAAGGAATGAAACAAGGTCAGTGTTTTCAACAAAAAGCATGAGGTGAAGGTAAGGCATTGGAGAACACTCTTCATAACTTATGTACAAGCATAACTGATTTATGGGAACAGATTATTTTGAGAAAAATAAATGAAATTCATCTTTCCCATAAGTAATATTTTATAAAGCCTGAAATACTCTTTAAGAGATATATATGCAGTAGGTGAGAACACTTCCTATGAAATAAAGACCTTTGAACTTGGATCCAATAGAAATGGATTCAAGATTTAATTCTACTAACCGCCTACACTTGGGTAAGTATATTCATTTCTTTATCCATTAGCAAACTTTTGGGGTGTCAGATTGTTAGAAGGAGATATTATTTCTTAAGTTCTCTCTATCCCTCATACTCTAGACCAGGGGTCCTCAGACTTTTTAAACAGGGGGCCAGTTCACTGTCCCTCAGACCGTTGGAGGGCCAGACTATCCTTTAAAAAAAAAACTATGAACAAATTCCTATGCACACTGCACATATCTTATTTTGAAATAAAAAAATAAAATGGGAACAAATAACAATCACACCGCCTCATGTGGCCTGTGGGCTGTAGTTTGAGGACCCCTGCTCTAGACAGATATACTGTTTTGATTATGAACTTAAAGGGATTCAGCAAGACTTTCTTGCTGAAATCTTCCTACAAATGGCTGTCCGCTTTATTTAGAAGGAAGGGAGGGAAGGAGAATCTGTTATCGCAGAAATAAATCTATTCTCAAATCTCACCATTGCCAATTTTGTATAATTTCAGCATTACCCTCAGAAACTCATTTTAATGTTAGTCTTGATTATGGAAGGCAAATCAATTGCAAAATGTTAAAAAATAAGTTAGTACATAGGATTTTAAAATAGTTCAGCCACTTAAGTTATCATGCCAAATGTCTTTTCCACCAGGGCCCAAGGAGTTTTTTTGTTGTTGTTAATATTTTATTTAAAGTTTCAAATCAGGTTGGGCGTGGTGGTTCACGCTTGTAATCCCTAGAACTCTGGCAGGCTGAGGGAGGTTGATTGCTTGAGCTCAGGAGTTCAACACCAGTCTGAGCAAGAGTGAGACCCCCATCTCTGCTAAAAATAGAAAAATTAGCCAGTGTTGTGGTGGGTGCCTATAGTCCTAGCTACTTGGGAAGCTGAGGCAGGAGGATCACTTGAGCCCAGGAGTTTGAGGCTATTGTGAGCTATAAAGCTATGGCATGGAACTCTACCCAGGGGAACAGAATAAGACTCTATCTTGAAATGAAATCAAATGATGAATTAATAAAATATAAATAATATAAAATAAAATCTTTCAAATCACAGCTTATCCACACTCACACATCTGAGCCACTATCATGAACTCCTAATTGAATGAACATGCAGTTTTCTGAAACCACAGATAAAGACCATTTGTATTCTCAAACCTGCTATCATTTTGTCGTGTAATGTAAATGTAAGTTTTCCCTGAAGTATGGGCACATATCAATCAAGAATGTGGCTGGCACTCAGAAACCAAATAAATGGATGACTCTCCCCATTTAACACTTATAGGACAAATCAGAATGATGAAACTTCTAGCTTCTATCTGAGAAACTTTGTTTCCTGCTCAGAACACTTTTCTTCTTTTTCCATTCATCTAACCTTTTGAAGGTCAAAGCTTACGTCTCATTAGTTTTCTTGACAGTAAAATGACTTAAACCTTTTCTACTTTAGAATCACCAAAATTTACCGATGGGATTTTCCTCTTGTTTACTTCACAGGGGCAGCCACTTGACATTAAACAGCTTTCTTGACTGTTTCATTACATTAAAAAAATATCAGTGTTAATGGTTTCTTCAGATACCCATTCCTGTTTTAATACCATATGGTGCTGGTGAGTAATAGCAAGACATCTTCAAACATTTTAGTATGACTGCTAATGCTAGTCTTTGAGCTGTGACTTGGTCAGACTTTCTTCACTAAATACCTAGAAATTCTATGAAGCAAATAAAAACAGTTTCTTCTGTCCTTTCTTAACACAACAACATGAAAAACATTTATCTGGCCAGGCATGGTGGGTTATGCCTGTAATCCTAGCGCTCTAGGAGACTGAGGTGGGTAGATTGCTGGAGCTCAGGTGTTTGAGACCAGCCTGAGCCAGAGTGAGACCTCGTCTCTACTAAAAATAGAAAAAAACAGCCAGGAGTTGTGGTGGGTACCATAGTCCTAGCTACTCAGCGGGCTGAGGCAAGAAAGATCACCTGAGGCCAGGAGTTTGAGGTTGCTGTGAGGTATGATACCACAGCTCTCTAGCCAGGGAAAACAGAGTGAGACTCTGTCTCAAATAAATAAATAAATACATAAAAGCAAAGCATTTTTATCTAACTGGAATAGAAAATGAACTGAATTTCTAGGCACTAGAGAAGACGTCAGCAATATACCTCATTTGAAAGCACCCATGTACCCATTATGGCTACATTTACATGGGGAAAAATGTGACTGAGTCCCCAGTTACTGTGATTCTTTAAGCTACAGGTACACTGTTTCTAAAATATGGGGAGTAAACAATGAGTGACAAGGACTTCACTGAAGAAACCATAGGGCAGCTTGTTTTTTCTGGTATCATTAGACTGTAAAACAACAGCAGGCATAGAATACGATTCCATTACCTCGAACATAAGTATTCAAAAGAGCGTTAAGTGAGACAACAATAGGCTCAACTTTGATATTTCTTTCCGACAGCAACAAGTCAAGCACTGTTTCTCATTACAGAGTTGTTCTTTGTTCAGTTCTATTTAAATGCAACATGAGTTTATAGTGCTTTACAAGAGACAACGATGATTATTTAAAGAAGAAACTAAAGTGGTTTTTTTTTTTTTTTTTTTTTTTTTAATCAGAATCGGTTGTCTGAAATGTAATAATGGAACTTTATTGTCAGTCTACTGCTGCTCTAGGGTTCTTTCCACAGACACCTGCTAGTCTCTCTCTCTCCCCACTTTCTCTCTCTCTCATCTATCTCTGTCTCACTCCCTCCATTAATGCCTACTGCAGTGCCATAGAAATAAGTACACAACTCATTGCAGAGACGTCACACACTTTGAAAGTGCATAAGAAAGATCTGAAACTTTATTTTTTGGTTCTCAGCTCAGTTTAGTTTCCCCTAAATATGCTGTTTTTCTTGTCTCCTTAGAAACCCTCGTTTTATTTTTAAAAAATTATGTGTAAGAGCCCACTGTAGCTGTCACATTTGATTGGCTCTGGCATAAATTTTCTAGGACTGAGTTAACAAAGAAACAGTAAAAGCTTCATCCAAAGAGTTTAAAACCTAATCCATACCTTGTAAGTTCAAGAAACTATATTTTCAATACAACTAGAAGATGGACTCTACCTCTAAGTGCAAATATTGTAACCTAGTTGTTTGTATGCTCACATTACCCTGAAATAAAACAACAACAACAACTATATTTTCATGTATGAAATTTACTAAAAATAAGAAGTCAATACAATGAAGTAGGAAAATCCAACAGAAAATTCTAATGCAAAGAGTTAAGTTTTAGATAATAAAGGGTTTTATTATATTAACATATTTGGTGGCAAACGATCACTTGGTATCATTACTATATTCTAGTGCTTTGATTTAAATACTTTGATCTCACCATTTATAGTAAATTATCCTCCAATTTTTCTCTTTCTTTCTTCATAATGTTTATCATTATTTGTTATGGTGTGTTAAATACTTGTTTGTTCAATGTTTGTTTCTGCCACAAGGCTGAGCTCTAATATGGCAGGGACTGGTTCTGCTCAGAGAAGGTCCCCAGTAAATATCAGGTGACTTAACTTATGAATGAATTATCTTCACTCTACTCTACCCAAAGGGTCACAGTCAAAGCATCAGATTTCGTCCTTTTAGTATTTTATCATCTAAATGCATAATTAATGCAAATATAAACAGATTACATGTCCAGTGATTTTTTTTTTCCTGAAGCTAATTTAAAAGGTATTTAACTCTTAGTAGAGAAGTGTTTGAAATCAACATTCCCACTGATGTCTAATTTCCTAAATCTTAAAAGTTATACTAGGAAAAGCAAGCCATTTAGGAATCATTGTAGTTTGGATATGGTTGTTTGTCTCTATCAAATCTCATGCTGAAATCTGACCTCTGACGTTGGAGGCGGGGCTAATGAGAGGTGTCTGGGTCATGGGGATGGATCACTCATGAATGGATCAATGCCTTTCATGGCAGGGGTGGTGAGTGGAACTAAACTCGCTCCATTAGTTTCTAAGAGATGCTTAGAAGGCGCCTGGCACCTCTCCTCGCTTTCCCTGCTTCCTCTCTCGCTATGTGATCTCTACGCATGCCAGCTCCCTTTCACCTTCCTCCATGAGTGGACGCAGCATGGAGCCCTCTCTGAAAGCAGATGCTGGTGCCATACTTCTTGCACAGCCTGTAGAACTGTGAGCCAAATGAGCCTAATTTTATATATATATAAATACCTAGTCTCAGGTATTTCTTTATACCAATACCAAAGGGACTAAGACAGGAATATACAGGTCCTATAGCCCAGTGTAAATTTAAAGTAGCTATTTGATAATCCTTGCAAGTCAGTCTGTGAAGGAAAGCATTTGGCATTTAAGAGCTTCACACCACAGCTTATGAAATAGGAATCTAAACAGGCTGAATGCCAATACAGCTTATGACATAGGAATCTAAACAGGCTGAATGGTAGAATAGGACTTAGAGACACCAGGTAATGTCTGACTGGTGTGGAAAATGTCAAGGGATTTCTAAGGTTAGGAGTTTTTATATTTGTTGCAAATAGCAAGTAAATGGGATCCTTTTTCAGAGAAGTAAGTTATCAAAGGTTCAGAGACTATTTTATAGAGTTACACCAGGGGGATCTAATCTCTTCTGTCCTCATACATACCCTCCTAGAAAGGTTATTCTGTAGAACTCATAAAATTAATACTAAAATATTGAGAGTTTAAACCTTCTATAATCAATAACTGAAGTAGGTGGGGTCAGCAGTGGGAGAGCTGATGTGATTCATAAAGATCTGTGTGACACACTTTCAAGCTTTTGGAAGTTATTACACATTTATATTTAAGTAGAAATCACTGAAGAGATGAACAAATTTAAGACAGGTGCCACAAAGCACACTCAGAATCTCTGGAGAAGGACCTGTGAATTGTCATCTGCAGCAGCTCTCCCTGGAGACTTGGGAATTGGAGGCTGACAACCTGCATGCATGTGAAAGACTCAATGTGAAGTTATGCCCTAGGGACTTCAGCATGAGAGCAGGTTAAATCCTCAACATCTCCATTTTTCAGATAAAAAGAATGGTGTACAGATAGGCTACATACACACGCACATTAGTGCCAGTGACTGCCTGTCTGACTTTTTAAAAAAAATTTTTTGAGACAGAGTCTCACTTTGTCGCCTTGGGCAGAGTGCGGTGGCATCATCACAGCTCATAGCAACCTCAAACTCTTAGGCTTAAATGATCCTCCTGCCTCAGCCTCCTGAGTAGCTGGGACTACAGGCACCTGCTACAATGCCCAGTTTTCCTGTTTTTAGTAGAGATGCGGTCTCATTCTTCTTCAGGCTGGTCTTAAACCTCTGAGCTTAGATGGTCCATCTACCTTGGCCTCCCAGAGTGCTAGGATGACAGCCGTGAGCTACTGTGCTTTGCCTGTCTGACTGTTTTTGAAATAACTTTGAACAATCTGGAAACCTGGCACTCAATCACCTTTCTTGGGTAGAAGATGTAGGTTTCCGGGGAGGAAGATGAGAGAGACGGATGGGGATATAAATGGATCCATGTGAAACCTGAGGACTCTTACTCAAGAATTTGTAACAATTACTCTTAAAAGGACTCTTACTTAACAGCTTATAAAGCCCAAGTTTAGAGCCCTGTGATCACAAGATAAAGACCACAGATCCAGTCCCCATGTGGACTATTTAGCAGCTTTCTACTCATGGCCACAGCTTATATTTCTAAACTTTGACTGTTTGGCTTATAGGTGCACTTCTTCTTAAAGCTTAGACAAAGGAATGTGGTGTGATGAAGAAAAACCATTATCATTGGTGGAAGACACCGGAAGTCCAGCCCATAATGGTTATGGGTATTCAGAGCATCTACTTCCCATGCAAATTCAAGGGCAGCCCAATACACAGCCGGGGCAGGGTTGAACTGTTGGCCCCATATGGCATACGCTGTGCACCCAGCATCCACTAGCTTACAGGAAGTGGAGAGCAAAGAGAGAAGGGGAAAGTTGGTGGTAGTGGTGGTAGAAGGTGTTGGAGCTTTTTTTATGGGTAAGAGCCAAGGTGCCACTTTCACTTTCTGCAGATTCAGGATCTTGTGGTTGGTTTGGTGGGGGGAAATCCTACATATGTAGTGTAGTCCTAGGAGTAGAAATAGATCCAGAGAGAGAAAAAAAGCAGAAAGCAAGCTGTACTTTATGTACTTGGGATCTTACTAAATCATTCAACTTTCATCTCTTTCCGTGTGAATAAGAAGTTACATGGTGTGGTTGCCTAATGCGAATGTGGATCCCAATCACTAGCTTGTTAACTGAGAGACTTCTGGGTTTCATTTTGGAGTCTCTGATTCAGTCATTCTAGTGGTGGAGCCAGGAATGTGTAATTTAAACCATCTCCCTCAAGTGAGACTTACACACTTTGAGAAACAGTGGCCCAAACCATCCATTAACCAATAGGTACAGCTGACATTAGACATTTTTGCCAAAGTTTAATTCAGGATAATAAAGTGTTTGTTCCTCAAATTCTTCTTCATTAACAATGTTCAGAATCAAGACAAATAAGACTGGTATCATAAACCACCTAGGAGCAATTCTTTTCCCTTTGCTAAGTAATTTCTAATTTTAAAGAAATTTCGAGTTCAATTTTGTTCTATCAAAAATGCTTTATGACATTGAATGACAGAGCTACTTATATTCCTATTTGCCAAGAACATGAACTGAGAAAACACTAGATTCAAAGTTCTTCTTTATGCCTAAAAGTAGGCATATTATAGTACTTTCCTTGGTAAAATTTGGTTTGGGGGACCTGGGTTTTTTTGTTTTTTTTTTTTGCAGTTTTTGGCCGTGGCTGTGTTTGAACCCAGCATCTCTAGTATATGAGGCCGGCTCTACTCCTTTGAGCCACAGGTGCTGCTTGAGGACCTGGGATTTAATTTTAAATTCTACTCTTCTGTGTCACTTGATAGCTTTTAATAAAATTTTATTAATGATAACTGGAATTACTTAAAGTAGAATATAAATTAAAGAAATGATCAGGACTTTTCAAAATGATTTCTTACTTTCTGTTGAAGGAAATAAAAATATGTTACCCCCAAATATACTTCTTTGATGTATTTCAAGATGGCTACTAATAAGGGCCGAAAATACAAGAAATACAAAAATCGCTGCAAAGCTATCTTTTGTGGGTAGCTTTGCATGGAGCCAAGCTTTCTCTGAGGCTCCCTTGTTGGGATCTAAGAAAGATTTATTGAGAGTCTGACACCTGTAAAAGTCTGAAAGAAACATTTGCCACCTATTCTCTCTGAGGGCTTCATAATGAGAACCTGCCTTTGCTAGCTGGGCCTCCTCTCCCCCCTCCCCATATCTGTCTTGCCACTAAAACCTGATTTATCACCATAACTTGTGTTTGGTCGTGCTCCAAGCCCAGTGTTTTCTGTAACTTCAAGATGGCACGTGAATATCTGGGAGGGAATCACTGTGTGTTTCTGCACCCCTCCTATCAGCAGCCTCCCCTGCACCCCACACATGGCTTTTCCCCTATTAATTTCCCTTATGTGAATTGATTTTTCAGAAAACTTCAGAGGGAGAAGGAGAAGTTTTCCCTTGTCCCCTGTATACTTCATTTTTTTCTTCTGGGGAAACTGAGGCTATGATAGGTTAAGTATGCTGGGAAAATCAGGCAGGTGATGTCAGAATAAGATTCCAACTGAGATCTGTCTTGCTGTAGGGCACATGTTCTGTTCTGGAGTTGGTGTGGTGAGAATAACACCTGCTCAGTCACATGGGGCCCCATGCTCTGCAGGGCCTCACACTCAGCTTAATGCTGTGCTACAGCCACCCTGAAATTCTTAATAATTTTGAGCAAGGAATGCCATGTTTTCATTTGCAAAGGGCTTTGGAAATTATGTAGCTCTCTTCACTTCCATGGGCTGTTGAAAGTTAGGATTCCTCAATGTTTCAAACTCAAAGTGAGAAATTTTAATGAATTTCTCTTAATGAAGGCACATATGATCTTACTATGGGTGGGGGTAGAGTGTAAACATGCTCGGCAACAGGACACCCCAAATACTCCATGATTGAGAGTCCTTAGAGTTCCATGCAGGAACGAGGATTTGATCTTACACACTCTGCTGTTCAGGTTTCCCATCAAAGGACTTTGTTTTAATTTTGTTTTGTGAAATTTTGCTATAATGCTTCTGGTCCTGTTGGGGACAAAGCACTACTAGATGTTAATCCTTCTGTTTCTATAAAAATGGTATGTTTGTTTCTTTATGATAGAAGTCACACATGTTCCCTATAGAAAACACGAAGAGAACAATACTTTTTTTCTTATGCATTTATATACATATTGATATATATTTTTATTTCTACTAATATCTAGCTTTCAAATAAAGGAGCTCAGGGAATTTCATCCTGGAATATAAATCCTTGCTACAAAAAGTATTTTGAATTAAAGGCCCGTAGAGATCCACAGACACTGGAAGGGGTTTTCCTCATATCTTCATCAAGATGAGAGGGACCCATCAGGACGAACAATTGCTTTCCTTCCCCTCCCAGCTATCTAGTTATCTACTGCAGGAAAGAAGGTCAAAAATACAACCACACCTGGCCCAATCCATTTAAAAAATAATACCTGTCTCATGGGTTAATTTAATTTCTAAAAAGAATCATTTGGAAGTCCGTCTATTCCCCGTCATTCATTCATTCTCCCAAGTACCTATTCATCCTCCCTCATAATTGTTTATTGCACCATAACAGAATTACCTATATTACTCACATCCTCCTCTTCTCTAAAATGAGGGTATATAAGCTTCTGGACCCTAGTGGGATATGAGGTAATCACCCTGCGATTCTCCCCATGTGCACAGTAAGTATATTTGTAATCCTTTCTCTTATTAATCTGCCCAATTGTGTGTTGATTTTCCCATGAAACTTCTAGGGTGAAGAGGAAGTTTTCCCTTCCTGGAATCAGCATTCATGATTTGAATGCCATAAGGTTTCTTTTTATCATTTAATGTATCCTGAAAATTTCCCTTATGGGAAAAAATGAGTCTTTACAACTTAAAAATTTCTCATTGTTAAGAAGCTAGATTTATTTTTGACAAGACTTAGAACAGGCTACCCCAGAATATGGGCACATTGACATACTAGTATTTTAAGCTGGAGGAATCTGTGAAAAATGGAGAAGCAAAAAGGTCTCCCTGAACTTCTGCGATTCTTCTTCCCGAAGCTGGTCATATGACCCTCAGGTGAGAGATGTGTCCCCTGTACCACAAGAGAGGAACATCACCATCTCTGGAGACACCAGAGCACAGAGAAGAATCTGAACAAACAGGCCTTGCCGAGGTCCTGCCCAGTTTATTGTCATTGTCACACCCCCTAGTTCATTTTATTTCTCCACGACTATCTACTTCTGCATCAGACTTAGCAGAAACATTCACAGGGTTATCTATTTCTTTGAGTGTGCATTTTCTCATCTAGTTTTGTTCTCATGTCATGTAAACTTAATAAATGAATTTGTATACTTCTCTTCTGTCTATCTGTCTTTGTCAGTTTTAAATTTTAAGACCCAGACAAAGACCCAAGAGAGCCATGGTAAACCTTCCCTCCTTTTTTAAAATTTCCATTTTTATGACTCTAACCCAACAAGAGCATGCTGTAAGGAGCAGACAAGAACTAAACTTCAGGATGGTTAATGGGGAACACGTCACACACTTAAACCTGCAAATGACAAGTCTACTAATCAGGAGGGTTTTCTGTACTTCCAGGGCACAAAATAGAACAGGTCATTCTACATTGTTCTGTACATTCCGTAAGAAAATTACTGAGGCAGGCCAGGCAGTCCTGGTGGTGAAACGGAATGGTAGAGTTAAAAAGGAGAGAGAAAATACTGCTTGCAGAATCTTTCCAAATGTCAGCCTCTTTAAAAACCAAGAAGCTAATTATTTACTGCATAGACTAGTCACCAAGGCAGAAAAAATTGTGGGTGGGCTTGAGGTTTGATTGTTTCCCCCAAGTAGTGATTTTATGCATCAGCAACTGAATCACTTATATGCTAATTAGAGGCTTTATCTTCATTGAAGAATCTGCTTCCTTTGTTCAATTCAACAAAACCAGCTTAAGGCAGAAGTTTGTTATGTAGGAAACCTTCACCCCTCCTTATCACAGGAGCAACTTCCTCTACATTAGGGTGAGGCTCAGTTTATACTTACTCTAGATCTCGAGTTGTCATCCAGTTTGTAAGGACACAGGAAAACTGTAGAGAGTGAAACTTTCTACTGGTGGTACCCGTTTTACTACTACAAGTGTTTGTTTCTTTGAAATCCCTGAGTTTCTTGTTGGCAACTCACCCTGCCTGATCGTAGGCCTCTGCCTAGAGAAAACAAAATGTATTTTTCTACTTTAAACACAGAGGATTTCCTTAGATAACCTCAGAACATAATTACCTGGTCCAGCCAAACAATCTGAAATTACAGCCCTGCAGTTTTCTCTGACTAAACTCTCTCTCCCTCCAGCGTTGCAGAGGTTGAAAGACAATAGAAATTCTGTCATCCTCCTTTGAATTTTCTATTATCTCTATTTTGTTTACTGTGGGAACCTAAAAAAAATTTTTTTTGGATTAATGTAAGGATATATATGATTAAGTTACATTATTTGCATTTCTAAGGTAAAGTCGGAATTGCAGTTAAAGTCCTTCACCCAGGAAATGTGCAACCCTACATTGTACACATTAAATGGGAAGTTACCGAGTTACCACCCCATGTTTAAATTTAATCGTTTTTTTCTCTAGTGTGGGTCTTTAGTTGCTGATCTACTAATTGCACATAGTATTGAGTACATGGATGCTTGCTCTTCCATTCTTGAGATAATTTATTTATGAGAATGTTCACTGAATCCATTCAGGTGACTACAAAGTTGCAAAGTCTCCATCTTTTTTATGGCTGAATAGTATTCCACAGCATACATATACCACATTTATTAATCCATTCATGGGTTGATGAGTACTTGGGTTGTTTCCACATCTTTGCAAATGTGAATTGAGCTGCTGTTAATATTTGACTGCAAATATCCTTGTAGTAAAATGACTTGTTTTTGTTTTGGATAGATAGGTAGCAATGGGATTGCAGGATCAAATGGAAGGTCTACTTTAGTTCTTTGAGGACTCGTCATGCTTCTTTCCAAGAAGGCTGTGTTAGTTCACAATCTCACCAACAGGGCATGAGTGTTCTGTGGGAGCTTCTTTTAAAAGTGACAACTGACTTGGCTCTCAACTTGGTTTGCTTGAATAATTGGGTAACTTAAATGAAACCTAAGCAAGATAGAAAAAGGAAAAGGTCATTTGTGCCAAATACTTTTCATTACTTGAAAGGAGAGATTGTATAATGTTCAACTCTGCTTCTCCATGGTGGGAATAATCAAAGCTACCATAAAGGTTAGACTTTGGGCTAGCACAGAAGTATGTGGTGGGATAGGAGTGCAGTATGTAAGGACTTGGGGAAGCTGATAGATTAAAACTTGAGAAAAACAAGGCTGAGAGGGCATTCCAAACAGCACTGGATTTTGAGAATGAATTTAAGCTGCCATTTGCTAACGCTGGTTTAGAATTTGCTCTTTTGGTCTTAATCTTCTCACTGTAAAAACCAAACAACAAAGTATAAATTAAGGTGTTCTCTCTAATCTGGGAAATGCTAAATAAAAACAGCATTATTACTAATTTAATTGTTCAATTAATGTATAAGCTTTTAATGCTATAAAATTTTCCTATAAGCACTGTTTTGGCTGTGTGTCCCAAGTTTTTTTTTTTTTTTTGTACGGAGTCTCACTGTGTTGCCCTCAGTAGAGTGCTGTGGCATCACAGATCACAGCAACCTCAAACTCTTGGGCTTAAGCGATTCTTTTGCCTCAGCCTCCCAAATAGCTGGGACTTCAGGCTTCTGCCATAACACCCAGCTATTTTTTTGTTGTAGTTGTCATTATTGTTTTGGTGGGCCCGGGCCAGGTTTGAATCTGGTGTATGTGGCTGGTGCCCTAGCTGCTGAGATAGAGGCGCAAACCAATGGAAATGTTGGGCTTTCATTTCCATTCCATTAGAAATGATTTTTAAATTCCCATTGTGACTTTTTCTTTGAATTGTGGGATGTTTAGCAGTGTCTTGTTTAATTTTAGCATATTTTGGAATTTTATTACTTTCTGTTTTTTTTAAAAAAATCAGGTTTAATTCCATTGTGGTCAGAGAATATACTTTGTATGTTTTCATTCTTTTAAATGTGTTGAAGTTGGTTGTACAGCCTACAATATGACCTAACTTGGTAAATTTCCATGTATACTTAAAAACAGTGCATATTCTACTGCTGGGTAGAGAATTCTAGAAGATTAGGTCAAGGCGGTTGATTGTGTTGTTCATTTCCTCTATATCCTTACTGGTTTTCTGTCTTGTTGTTCTATTAGTTACTGAGAGAGAGGTGTTGAAGTTTCTGAGTATAACTGCGGATTGGTTTATGAGTTACATCTTCTGGCAGTTCAGTTAGTTCTTGCTTCATATATTTTGAAGATCTGCTGTTAGATGCACGCACATTTAGGATGGTTACATCTTCTTGGTGAATTGGTCACTTTATCATCATGTAATGCTCCGGGTTTCTTTTGATTAGCATTTGCATAGTAGTAAAACTATTAATCTAAGTGTTTCTTTATAGTATATAAAATGGTATTCATGTAAACTGTGTAGAATTGGGCTTTGTTTTATTATTTGAGTTGACAGTATCTGCCTTCACTTGGTGTGTTTTCTTCTTCTTCTTCTTTTTTTTTTTTTGAGACAGAGCCTCAAGCTATAGCCCTAGGCAGAGTGCTGTGGCATCACAGCTCACAGCAACCTCCAACTCCTGGGCTTAAGCAATTCTCTTGTCTCAGCCTCCCAAGTAACTGGGACTACAGGCGCTCACCACAATGCTAGCTATTTTTTGGTTGTAGTTGTCATTGTTTGGCAGGTCAAGGGCCAGATTTGAACCCGCCAGCTCTGGTGGTATATAGCTGGCACTTTAGCTGCTTCAGCTACAGGCACCACCCTTCACTTGGTGTGTTCAGACCATTTACATTTGTGTCATAACTGATTTGTTTAGTTTAAAATCTAATATCTGGCTAATATTTGTCCCCTATGTTCCATTTGTTATTCATTCCCTTTCCCCTCTTTTTTTGTTGGTTTTTCAAATAATTAACCTTTATCATTCCATTTTTTCCTCATCTATTGGTCTGTTGCTTATTTTCTTAAACACTGATCTTAGTAGCTTCCCATAGGGTTTATGAAGTACTTTTAAAATTTATTGCAGGGCCAGGTGCTGTGGCTCATGCCTGTGATCCTAGAATTTGCAAGGCCAAGGCAGGAGGATGGCTTGATGTTGGGGGTTTGAGACCAGCCTGAGCAACACAGTGAGATCCTGTCTCTGCAAAAATTAGGAAAATTTATCTGGGCATCATGGCGCTCTTGCCTAAAAGTCTCATCTACCCAGGAGACTCAGGCAGCAGGATTGCTTGAGCCCAGGAGTGTGAGGTTACAGTGAGCTATGAAGATGCCACTGCCCTGTAGCCTGGGCAACAGAGTTAGACCCTATCTCAAAAGAAAAAAAAAACTATTTCGGTGTATCTTCAAATAATTTTATTCTGTTTAAATGTAAGGTAAGACCCTTACACCAATATCCTTCCAATTCCTTTTTCTGATCTTCTGTGCTATTGTCGTGAATTCTACCTGATACTACACTGCTACTATTTTTCCTTTAGATGATCTACCATCTCAGGGAGTGATTAAACGAAAGAAGAGGTGTCTTTTTATTTACTTTCTCATTATTACTCTTCATTTGTGTGTAACTTTGTGTGCATAAAAATATATGTATCTTTAATTTTACCATTTCATTTTGAGATCCATGTTTCTATGATCAGATTCCTTCTGCTTAAGGGATTCCTTTAATAGTTCTCATAGCATTGTCTGTTGGAAGCGAACTCTGTTACCTTTAGAGAAGTTTTTATTTTGTTTTGATTTGGGAAGGAATTTTTAACCTAGTATAGAATTCTGAGTCTCCCCCCCCAGTACTTTAAGATGTCCTTCCATTGTTTTCTGACTTTTATGTTTTTTGAGGAGAAATCTGCTGTAATTCATATCTTAGTTCTTCTGAATCTAAGATGTTTGATCTTTGGATTTTAGCAGTTTCAATATGATGTCTGAATTTTTTTCTATTTATATTCTTTGAGGTTTTCTGAGCTTATTGGATTCTTGCTTTATCCTTTCATTATATTTGGAAAATTCTTCACAATTATATCTTAATATACTTCTGCCTTTGTTTTCTCTTTCTTTTCTGTTTCATATTTTATTAAACATATGCCCAACCATTTGCTATTGTCTGAAAGCTTTTGGAGACTCTGCTCTGTCCTTATCCACTTTTTTCCTGTCACTGGTTGGGTAACATCTATTGACTTACTGTCTAGTTCAATGATTCTTTCTGTGGCAGTGTTGAGTCTATTGATGAACCCATCAAGGGTATTGTTCACTTTTGTTACTACTTTCGATTTCTAGCATTCCCAATTGATTCTATTTTACAGCTAACATCTCTCTGGTGATATTTCCTATCGGTTCGTGCTTGTTGTTCAACTTTTATGGTAAATTCCTTAACATATTAAGCATAGTTATGTTAACCTCTCTGTCCAATATCTAGGTCATACATGCATCTGAGTCTGGTTATGCCATAATTTTGACTCTTCATCATGTTTTTCTTTTTCCCATTTGGTTTTTTATGCATGTAATAGTTTTGTAGTGAAACACAAATATCAAAGATAGAATAGTATGAACAGAGAGAAACAAGTGTCTATACCTGGAAATGGCACACTTCTAGTGTGCTGTCAATGCTGGAGTTGAGTCATTCTAAGTAGTGGTTGAGCTGGGTTTGGATTTGTTGCTATGGTTAACTTCAGTATATCACTAACTTCAAATTCTTGTGCGTTATCTTGTGCGTAGGATGGGGATAAGGGTGTCAATGGGGTTGTCTCAATGTTCCTGCTCCACCCTCAGCTTTCTGCTTTCCGTGGGTGATATGCTCCTTCTCTTGCTACTCAGAAGTAGAGTTCTATCGGTGGTTACTTGGTGGTTATGAAGCTGGCAGGGGTGAAGCAGAGGGGAGGTTCTCTGTTGTTCTGGTCCATCATCCGTCTTAGAGGGGTCCTGCGTGTCTAGGTCTCAGGGGTGAGCTTTCTTGGCAGTCCTTCCCCACCTCCTACTGATGCCAAACCTGCCTGTGTCTGCCGAAGGTCTCCTGTGAGAGACAGTTTCCTGCTCCTTTGTTGGTGGTGGGAGACATCTAATGGTAGTGATACAAGATCCTGGGCTCAGACTTCTCTCCTAATCTTCACCCAGGTACAGAGGTTATTTTATCTTCTATTCTTTGTTTAATTGAAATGGGTCATACTTGTGCCTATGGGCAACATGGTTTATTGCCCTTTCTCTTGCAGCTTAAGGCTTTTGTTCCATAACAAGGGGAGGACAGATGGTGCTTCACATTTTCCCTGAAGTGTTGGCTGCTCCATCAGGCCTACACTACCAGCAAAAGGCCCATTCTGTCTCCCTCTTTCCTCCATCCTTTCTGTGAGCATCCAGTAAACATCTGTGAGAGAAAGCCCGTGACAGTGTGGGAGCTCCCTTTGTGTCTGCAGCTTTCAGGGTGCTAAACTCGTATGCCAGCCCACACTTGTTCTTCAGTAAGTTGTTAAAAATTTTAGCTGATTTATTTTTCTCTCCTTGTTTGGAGGCTGGTGTCTTCTCTTGCCATGTTTACAACCCACATCTCCCTGGCAGAGCTTGTCTTTCTTGGAGTTTCAGATTGCTTGGTTCATGTGTGACCTTGGCATTCTGATGGATTTCAGAAAACTTATGATTTTGTAGTTTATCTGGATTTTTTTTTTCTTTCTAGAAGCAGGGGCTTGCTCTGTTGCCGCAGGTAGTATGATGTAGTGTCATTATAGTTCAGTGCAATGTCTCATACTCCTGGGCTCAATCCATCCTCCTGCCTCAGCCTCCTGATTTGCTGGGAATACAGGTGCACAGAACCACAGCTGGCTCATTTTTCTATTTTTTATAGAGAGGAGAATCTTGCTATGTTGCTCAGGCTGGTCTCAAACTCTTGGCCTCAAAGTGATCCTCCCACTTTGGCCTCCCGAAGTCCTAGGATTATGGGCATACGCCACCCTGCCAAGACTAACTGTATTTTTTTTTTTTTTAATTGTTAGCGTGGGAGCCATACTCTTTCCACGTAACTCTGCACATACAGCCGAGGTAAGTGGGGGTAGCTTATTTCATTATACACACAGACATATAGAGGCATAGAGTATAATATGTGTTTGTACATCTGTGCATGCATTTCGTGTTTCTTTTCAGAAACATAGCCTATAAAAATGAAGGCTGTATTAGAACTATTAACTAATACTATTTTATGGACAGAACAGAGATGATTAAAAAAAGGGAAAAATCCAATTTAGCTATATCTCGGCTTGGAGCTTTCTCCCATAAAGGACAAGAAAGGAACTGTACTTTCCTACAATTTCTCATCTGAACTAGATGTAGTGAGGAACCAGAGAGATCAAATGCTGATTAAAGAGATACTGATAAGACTGGGGATAGGCACAGGGACTCATGACTGTATTCCTAGCAGTTTGGGAGGCTGAGGTGGGAGAATTGTTTGAGGCCAAGGATTTGAGACCAGCTTGGGTTAGAGTGAGACCCAGGGCTCTACCCAAACTAGAAAATTAGCTGGGCATGGTAGTCCTGGCAGTAGGATCACTTGAGATCAGGAGTTTGATGGTGAAGTGAGCTATGATGGTGCCACTGCACTTTACCCAGATGACAGAGTAATACCCTGTCTTGGAAAAAAAGGAAAAAAAAGATATTGATAAAATTGGTAGCCAGATGAGCATCTGGTAAGCTTATTGATCTATAAAAAATATTTAAGAACCTAATTTTGTACTTTGTCTGGAATGGAAGACCTCCTGTTTTGGACATAGAGGTTATTTCTAATGTACCTAGGAAAGTAAAAGTTAAATCCAATCTCTGAATTAAACATTAAAGCATTAGTCATTAAAAACAAACAAACAAACAAACAAAAAAACTGCCTTTGATGCACTCCCCATGTTTGTACTCTAAGGAGATATAAATTAGCAAACTCCATAGGGGCAGAGTTTGTTTTGCTTTTATGTGTCTGCTACTCAATGAATAAAAACATGCAGCTGTTTTCTATCTCTATAAACAATCACCTTATCTCTTATCTTTTATTATAAAATTTGATGGATTTTTTCTGTTTTCATCTCTTGGTCTCACTGCCTACCTGCTTCCTGTGGCTTCTGTGAAACTGCACTATCCTGGTTCTATTCTGATTATGTTCTATTCTGTCCCTCACACCTCTGAAATGTTAACATTCCCAGACTTTTCACCCTCACATCCTGACCCCTTGCTTTTAACCTTCACTTTAATTTAGGACTCTCCACTTATTTGAATCTTTTAAGAGCACACAGTGACCTTTTATAATTTTCCTTATGCTGTTCTGACATCATTGTTAGAATTCTTCTTTAGCATTTTATGATTTTACTTCCATTATGAATCAATCTAACCTCCAATTATATCATCTAATGTAATGGCTGGAATTAAAAAACATTCGATATGTATTAAGTTGGACTTTTAAAATTCATATTAATTCAAGGAGATTTCTCTTCACTCTTTTTGGTTCCTTAATTTTAACTCTTAGCTTTTTATACAATTGTAATCTTGCCTCTTTCTTTTCATTATCATCATCAAAACTTTCAGAAGAGATAAAAGCAGCAGAGATGGTAATATCTGTCACACTTCCAATCTTACTGAAAAGGTGTCTGTGGTATAAGATTTATATATAACATTGGCTGTTACCGTATATTCTCGAGTATAAGCCGAAAACCCCCGAACTCGGCACAAATTTTGTGCCGGGAAAAACTCGGCTTATACTCGATTATATACGGTAATTGAAAATGAATTTTTGGTATCTTTATCTTGCATTTCCGTTATCTTTTCTTTGTGATATCATCTCTGTGTAGAGTTCTTGATGACTTCTCTTGTTTACTATATCATGAATTCCATTTTCTATAGAATTGATTCCATTCTGACTCATATAAATTAATTTTTTACATTTTTATATACTTATTTTCTTCCCTGATACCTACAATTTTCCCTTTTGTTTCACCTTTCTTATCTTTTTAGTATCACGTTTTAAGTAATGAAACAAAGATGTCCCCTTCCATGTCCTTCTCTCCAGGTAGTCAGATTGCAACATCACTTTAACCTAATGCAAAAAGAAAAACTGAAAAGCTTGGATTTTGAGCTCTAAAACTCAGAAAAGACAAGGTCTTAAAACCAAGACAAGACAGGGCAAGAACAGGACTTTTTTTTTGCAGTTTTTGGATGGGGCTGGGTTTGAACCTGCCACCTCCGGCATATGGGGCCAGCACCCTACTCCTTTGAACCACAGGCATCGCCCAGAACAAGACTTTTTTGAAAGATATATATTTTTTTCAGTTTTTAAGAAATCTGTGCTATTAACAATGGTTTAGAAAGAGAGTGAACAGAGACACCGGCCACCTTCCTCAGCCAGGTGTACATTTCCCAGGCTGGTGAGGAGATTTAAAGAGAGGAAAAGTTTAGGCTTGGATGATTTTAGACAGATTAATCTCCATGAGACGTCTGGGTGAACAATAGAATACTCAAAGAAGTCTAGCAATCCACGAAAAGAGACAAATTGTACTTTATTTTTCAGGGATGCTTTCTAGCCTTGCCGAGAAGTCTCCTTTAGCTCACAGGTTATGCCAAGACTATAGGAGAGAGAGTAGTAAGAGCTATGTTGACTATTGGGATGAAAATGTGTCAAATGGTCTATGAAGCTAGTATATGATGCCCCATGATCATATCAATGTACACAGCTATGATTTAATAAAAAAAAAAAAAAGAACCTCCAGGCATAAGTAAGGCCTTTCTTTGTCAAGACAATGGGGACCCATTCACTGTCTACGGTGAATATATCTTGCTCTGCAAATGTTCTTACTCTGCAAACCTTCTTACTCTGCAAACCTATTTTGCTCTTCTTTAATAAACTTTATTTCATACTTGCCTTACTTTGGGGTATCTGGCCATTCTTCAGCCAAGAGTACCCCAAGAATCAAGGATACAGCTACCTAAAACACTGACGTCTTAGGAGGCAGACGGCTGCCTTGAAATCTGACTGATGTCATCACTCTCCACTCTTCTTTCCTTTCCAGCTCTAGGCTTCTCACACACAGAAATTAAACTGACTTATTTGTGTATTTCCTGAAGTTCCAGTGACATGCCTTTTATAGGGTGGGAGCCCCACAGACAGCTGCTGTTGTGAATTGAAATACGTAATACAGATAAACCCTAGGTAAGGAGTATAGCACACAAAACAAATTTTTTGGTTATACTTTTGCTGCATTATACAGCAAAGCTTTGTTAACTTGTTAAAAATATAAGTTTCAAATGTTTCAACAAAAACAGAAAGACTTACTTTTCTACAAGATTTCAGAAACCACTGAATGGTCATCAAATACGGTGACCTATTTTCCTACAAGTGAGGATGTTGATATTAATCATTTAGCATCATTTCAATTTCAAATGTAATTGATGCTTGCAGATTCATATCAGAAATCATATTAGAAGCCCATTATTCACATACTGTCCGTTAAAAAACTGTAGAGATTATGACTATTTAAATTGGAAAATATAGGAAAAACACTGAATGTCTTCACAGTATAAATCGATCAACAAATATTTATTATAAACCATGAGAGCCCATTTTAAATTAAAATGTAAATTTGGTCTAAATCTTTAAAGTTATTCCCAATAATTTAGCATGTTATACTCATTTATCATTGAGTTTGTAAATAAAATGAATTTATTTCATCTTAGTGATTTTAATTTAGACTTTGAACTTATGAATCATTCCGCAGAATCAAGTAGACGACAGAAACGCATTGCTACTGAAAATAATTCAGGTGCAAGCTACTTCTAAAAGCGCCCATGACCTCTTTAGTTCCAATATCCAAAAATCAGGGAGAAAGAAGGGTTTAAAAATAGTAAACAAAAAACTGCTTAACATAGTATTTGGGGATTTTGTTTGCTTGTTTCTTAGATGCTGCAGTTGGTTATTGGGTTGCTGTCTCCAGCTTGGAGATAATATCTGGCTGTAAGAAGAGAGAGTATGTCCTCGCCTCAGAGAACAGCATGTTCAATGCCAAGATACGTACAGTATTATAAAGTAATTGTTACATCTGTAGAGAAACAGAATCCTGGACCCTTTTGAGAACCCCCCATATGAAAGAACTCCCTCCCCTGGAGTCATCTCCCTTCCCCAATTATTACAAGAGTATTTCTTCGGTGGAAGCAAAGCCGCCCTGCCCACTGCCGCATCCTGGAGCCCTGCTAGTACCTTCTCACTTTCAGGGGGTGCACAAGGCCAGGAAGAGGAGTGAAAGAAGAAATCTCGTCTGTCTTTGGAAAGTTTAAGATTGATCACTGTATTTCATTTAGCCCTTTTATTTTGCAGAACAGAAAATGTGTTCCCAAATTTGCCCCCTAAACCCCCCAAACAAAACAAAACAAAAGAAAACAAAACAAAACAAAAGAAAACAAAACAAAACAAAACACCCCCTCTCCCCACAGAGGGCCAGTAGTACCTCCTTCAGCCGGTAGAGGGAACAGAGGAGCAGAACTTCACAGAAGCAGTAACGCGCTGATTCTCTACACAAAAATCAAAACCCAGAACTATGTTTTCCTTTGTTTCTTTAGAAAAATCGTACATAGAAGAGTAGCGTTTATGAAGGGGGATGTTCACCAGGGCTTTTAACATCAGAACAACCGACCTACATTAGTCCTTGTTGTGCCTGATGCTACTCAAACCAAGGCAGGTGGCGAAGAGGTCCAGCTACTACGTACAGTCCAACTCCTAAGTCAATTCTTGGAACAGCTCGGAGTTTATAGCTGGCAGGAGGGAAAAGATTTGTGCACTATTTTTATAGCTATTTGCTGCCAGCGAACATTCTAGTTACATTCTAATCATTTTAGAATAAAATGTACTTGATTTCTTTAATGCTCTGGTCTCTAAAACTTAGAAATGGGAAGAAAACCACATAGGCTTTATTAGAAGCAACTCAATGTGGGCAATTGTTTGAAAACCGCCTCGCTAAGACACAGCAGCCCTTGATTACCGAGCAAAACACACTGGTGCTCATATTCTAGTTCAGCCTGAAGCCCTTTTGAAAGGAAAGGGAGAAGGCTGTAGTGGAATGTGATTCACCCCTCAGCCTTTTCATAAGCCCTGACATTCCCATTGGGTTTAAATGGAATCACACGGTGAATTTCCACAAGCTAAATTTCCCAGGGAAAACTGTTTTGCAGACGTCTGCCTTCTAGACTCCCAGGAGCCCAGTGTGATCCAGGAGCACAGCCATTCCTTTACCCATCTCTTGCCATCTTTTCCCTTTCATTTCCCAAACTATTTCTCTCCATGGCCAAGGGTGGATTGGGGTGCCTTCCACCTTCAGGGTTTCTTTCTGCAGGTGGTGTGTGTGTGGGGGGGATTAGACCTTAGTGATGGTTGCTCAACATAGTAAATAAACATGTTAGAAATCGTTGATCCATAAACTTTAAATGGGTAAATTCAGTGGCATATAAATTATTTTTCAATGAAACTGCTAAAAAAAAAAAATTGATTTCTCTCCTTTTTGACTAAGAGTAATGAGGGTAATGTAATGAATAGTGCTGTTCAATCTCTTTCGTTTTTTTCAGCCAAAATGAGAGTCAAAGCAACCAAATTTGACTGCTAGATTCCATTACCTTTTAATTTTTTAAATGCTTCCTTCCATTTGGTGTTTGTGTGTTTGATTTTCTTCGTAGATGTTTCCTTTGCCGCTTCAGGTCTGACTGAAAGTCTTGTTTTTTCCCCTTACTCTTAAAAAATTGAAATTTGGGCAGCGTCGAGTAGGGCACCAGCCCCATATGCCAGAGGTGGCAGGTTCAAACCCAGCCCCAGCCAAAAACTGCAAAAATAAATAAATAATAATAAAATAAGATAAATAAATAAATAAAAAGAAAAGAAAAAGAAAGAAAGAAAGAAATTGAAATCTATTGATGGGGTGCAGGAAAGGCCAGCCTGAAATACGGACCTTTCGAATACTGAATGTTTTAAGCTGAAGGAACTGGAGAAAACCTCAGACGGGAAGGTCTCTCAGACCTTCTCCCACCTTCTCTCTCGGGAAGGGGCATGGAAACTAGACTCACCCTTCCTTCCTAAAGTAGGCCATAAAACCCAGGAAGGTCAGTCTCTGACCTCCTTCCTTCCTCACCTAACGACCCCCAGCCCCTGGGGAAAGGGATGTCACATACAGAGGCCAAGAAGAATATGAGCCAACAGGCCTTGTTAAGTCCCCCAGTTTGTCACCAGCAGATCAGATCCTTATCTCCACTCAATCTTCTGCATGACTGTCCAAACAATACCCAGTTTTCCTTGGATCTTTGGCCCTTCTGTTCAGAAGGCTCCCATATCATGGAAAATTGATTTTGAAGAAATCTGTATGGTATTCCCTTGTTAACCTGTCTTTTGTTAAAGGGACCTCAGCCAGGAACCTAGCAATGGGTCAGGTAAAGACAGGATCTTTCTCCCTACACTATATTACACAACTGAGGAAATAATCTGATCGTGTCTTGCATTTGTTTTATTTTAAAACTTTATTTATGACCAGCCAGAGCAAGAGAGAGACCCCGTCTTTACAAAAAACAGAAAAATTGGCAGATACTGGAGGCAAGTGCCTGTTCAGTCCCAGCTACTCAGGAGGCTAAGGCAGGAGGGTCACTTGAGCTCAGGAGTTTGAGGATGCTGTGAGCTAGAATGATACCACTACACTCTAGCCCAGGTGACAAAGTAAGACCTTGTCCCAAAGAAAAAGGTCTTTATTTATTACCTAATGCCAATTATTATATGTATATGGGGGTCCCAAATGTTACCTTACACACATACATAAGGAAAATGGGAAATTGTAGCTAAATGTACCTGTTTTTACAAAATATTCATTACAAAATTTTACCAAATATTGCTCTAAATGTTGATATATAAATAGAAAAAAATTAAAAAAGTAAAATACAGTATGAGTTTGTTGATTTTTCCTAGGTATGTTGACCTTTGGGACACCAACACCCACCTGTATATGCAAAGCAAAGTTGGGGATCACTTTCTATTACACAAAATAATTTCATCATTTGATACAGAAGCTAAATATTTAAAAAAAAGATTAGGCAGCATTTATAATAATAAAAAAGAGTGCTAAGACTGAACAAGAAAGTGTCCTCTACTTGGTATTGGTCTGAAACAACCAGGGCTTGGTGTCGCCACTGAATCACTTCCAGGAGAAAGAGAAAATGTTTAGGAAAACTTAGGGGTAACTTACAGGCTATCAAGTTCAAGGAACAGTACCTTTTGATATAGTTCTTATAGAAAAAAATTATACTTGTTGTACATCTACTATAACTTATAGGAAGGCTTATGTAAGAACTTTGCGATGTTTGGAGCTGTCTAAATGGGAGTTAGTTACTCCCTTAAACAGTGAGCTCCTATCAGAGAAATGTGGTTTACAATGTGGACTCAGTATCACTGATTGTGTTATAGGAAGTACGAACTAATTCCAGGCCCAGCTTCTGACTCACAGCTGGTTACTTTCCTGCAACATCAGCAGCGGCTCTGGGGGTGGACTTTGGGGAAATGACTGTGAGCATGGACTAACCAAGCTACAACACCAGGGGCTCAGACCATTTGCTTTCAAGGCGCTCATGTGATTAGGTTGGGTCCATTAAAATAATCTCCTTTCTTAGCTTGTTTTTCTTGGAGGGGCATTCAAGTCTTGGAATCTGAAATATATATTTATATTGTATATACATACACATATATATATTTTTCACATATTGATTTCTCATGTCCCCCCAAAAGAATGTATAGTCATACACCGCTTAATAATGCAGAAACATTCTGAGAAATGTGTCACTAGGTGAATGTGTCATTGTGTGGACATCGTAGAGTGTACTTACACAAAGCTAGATGGTGTAGCCCACTACATACCCAGGGGCTACACGATATGGCCTGTGGCTCCTAGACTACACACCTGTGCAGCATGCTACTGTACTGAATACTACAGAAGTTGGAACACAATGGTAAGTATTTGTGTATCTAAACTGTAATTCCTCTTCTAGGTTTATACCCAGAAGACCAAAAGTCACAATATAACAAAGACATCTGTACCAGAATGTTTATTGCAGGCCAATTCATAATTGCTAAGACATGGAAGACGCCCAAGTGCCCATCGACCCACGAATGGACTAGCAAATTGTGGTA